>JAQQZZ010102140.1:0-16323 GCA_030265115.1 Mopalia vespertina
CCCAATGTTTAAGATCCAATTATAAAATGGATATAGCTCGATTAGAAAATTAGAGAGCATAATTCAACACAACAAATTGAGCCCGTTTTACTTAAATGCGTTTTATTGCAGAGAGGAGTACCGCTTTAATATAATGTAAAGTAACATGTGAATTAACATTGTTTAACCTCTACCTTGTTCGCAGTAATCCAATAAAGTGTCAGGTATTATAATATGAGCTTGACTGGAAGAGCAGTGTATTGTCGTCCGGTTAATTATGTACATTACTATTCTTAATTTAAGTAAAAAACTGAATTCTTATTACAAGTAGATAAGAGTATATCACGCGCCAAGTTTGACAATTGTATATTGAATCTACACGTTTTGCTCGGTTTGCAGCGAATATGTTGACGTCTGAGATATCTACAGTTTGCCCCGAGATGGCAGGCAGTTGATACAGTTTGCTTAATGTGCACTTCACGTGTATTTGACGTTATTAAATTAATTATCATCTCAATAACAACGCTTATGGGAACTAACTTGTTTTCAAGTGTTTACTGTTCCGTTTCGTTAAGATACTTTGGTGCGGATTAAAAACATGTTGGCGTGCCTTACTATGGGCATTTCTGTAGTGTTAAATAAAAAAGAGTTGTTTATTTTACTGTAAGCAATCATAGATTACCACCATCTGGTCATAGAAAATCATCTTGTACCATTCGTATGATATCGGGAGCTTCGTGTTGCCCTGGTGCTCTCAGAACTTAGGGGCACCATGAAGCCGATCTGTATCGGTGTCTTTGTATTACGTCCTGTGATTGTCCTGTATTTGTCCTGTCTTGTCTTTGTTTGTTGCCAGTCGGGTCAAGGGTGATCTCCTTTACCCATTGGGCTGGCACGGCGTCATGTGAGTGAAATAACCTTAAGTACGGCGTTAAACCCCAAATCAAACGAACAATCAATCTACTGGGACACTGTTTTGTAGATGAAAAAAATGATCTGATTAGGAAACCTTTGGGCTAGTGAACATTTGGGCTATTGCCATGCTAAAAATGATTACAAATAATTTCATAAAATAAACCTAATTCGAAGTAACACAGACCGTGATTGACAATTGACATCCTTTATGGTTAATGGTGTGAAAAATGTGTTTATTGTGAAAGATATTAAACTATATGTATATAGCTCAGTCAATAAAGTGTTGGGCCTGTAACCCAAACGTCCTGCTTTCGAATCCCGGTAGAGGTAAGCATATTTTTCTCTCTTCATTAATGCAAAGTATTTATATAGATTCAGATTAAAGTAGATAAGCTTATTTAACTAAGAAACTTAAGCCACATGAAACTTAACCCCCGATAAATTTTGCGCGTCAACTCTGTATTAATTATACTTATTATTTGCCAACAATTATACAAACCAACAAGAACTACTTAATTTCAATTGTTTCGATGAATAAGGCCACAGCTTTATTATTCAAACATTAAGGTATACGAGTTTACGGCGACTAGATCCATGTGACCCGACTAGACGGACAGCTACATTCGTGTCTGAGTTTATCAGCTGTTTAAATATTTTGCAAGTAACTACATGATTGCATGCAAAGCTATTGAACGAAAAAACTCATTGGAAGCCAGCGTGCGCAGTAAACCATTGCGGCGAATAACTATACCTCGGACAACCAAGCGAGCTCGCGCAGTAAACCATGCACGGCAGCGAATTACTCCCTTGGACAACCAAGCGAGCTTGCGTAGTAAACCATGTCGGCGAATAGCTCTTTGTGACAACCAAGCGAGCTTGTGTATTAAATCATGACGGTCAATAACTCCCTGTGACAACTGAGCGAGCTCGCGTGCAAGCCATGGTAATGAATAACACATTTTTAGGTAATAGTGGAGATTGCGTGCGAAGCCATTGGAGCTCACTTGCAGTTGGACGACCGAGTGAAATTGCCTGGTAAACTATTAAAACATTGTAAATAACAAATAAATACCTGAGATGCAACTTTTCACAGACAAGAGTGAACAAGTTAAAGATATAAATAATAGCAGAAAGTTTCTTTGCTCCCCGAGATTGAATCAGGTAATGCGCAATTACTGTAGCTGTTTCCAGTATTGGTCGTTATGAAAACTAGTTAGTTAAGAATATAGCAGATAGGCTCACAGGTAAATAACACATTGGGTTAAATTTGTTAACGGTATGAGAGAGTTGAATTACGTAATTTAGACACCCAGGGACACAACTCAATAATTTTGCTAACGGAGATAAGTGTAATTATCTGCCCTGAAACGAACAGCAAACTTCTGTTAACAAATGTGAGTAGATCAAACTGGTATGAACTTCATTGTTTTACCTTTTTTCAAATTCAGCGGTTGGTCGAAAATACGTGTCCCGTCAAGTGAAATTCTTCTCTTGCAGAGATGAGCCCGATCCAGTTCCATAGGGGCTCGGTACCATAGACACCATCTTTGTATATAGAAAAGACACTCTGCGGGCGACTCAGCTTGTGGCGTGATGAAATGTAACCGACTCAAGTCCACTAATGATATAAAATAAATGAATACCACCTGTCCGTGAGAGACAAATAGTTAATTTTCAAATCCTAATACGCCCGCGGCCGTGGCTTAGTGCTAGCGTGTGCGCTTTCTAATCCTACTTCGATTTACCCTTCACAGGATCGAGTCCGCCTGTCGACCTTCAGGTATATGAGTGAGTCAGACGATGTGACTCCGGCAATCGCGGGGTGGTTTTTACGAGGTTTCCTCCCGGTTTTCCACCGTAATTAGGCAAGGAGCTGTGTGAAGTGGACAATCCATCGTCTTATAAGTGAAATACCCTTGAGTACGACGTTAAACACCAATCAAACAAACAAACAAGTCAAATCCAAATACAGAATTGTAATGTTTGTTATGAAGAATTTTCAAATTTTGTTTGCAAACACATTACTTTTCCTTCTTTCTGTAATTCAGCATACGGGCGATGTATGCGGTTAGCTGTGATTGGATATTTGTGAATTAGGCCATCGACATTTCTCTCAAACGGACAGGTGGTATTCATTTCTTTTCTATATACATAAATGGTCTGTATGGTACCGAGCCCCTGTGTTTCATTGAAGGTAACAATGTAGATCTATTTCGCTATCATTAGCCACTAATAAAACTTTTCCCAAACACTAGGACTAAAAAAAAAAAAGAATCAAAGCTATTGATGTCTGTTTGAGAATATCTTAATTTGTCGTTCAATGTTCAACTCGTTGGGCATCATGTTTCCCGAGATAAAAAATCATAATGTGCCATTCTCAGACATGCAATATTTCTATATAATTTAATTATTAATTATTTTCTTTTTTTATCCCATGATGGGAGAAAACTGAGTAGAACCTAGAAAACTTTCGACCTTCCGCTCCATGTATGTACTAAGGTAGATATTCAATCGAAATTCATTTTAAGACAACGTCATTGAAACAACAAACTACGTCAAATATTCAATAATAGGAACAAAACTTATTATTCAATAAATAACACACGTGAGACACTTTCATTAAATAAGAATAACAAGTAAATTGTATTACAATAAATAATTGGTTTGCTGCATAATCTACATAAAACGACAACTTGTGGATAGTTTATTGAGTGTGCAGGTACAGTTCACGCCAAACATCACTAGGGCAGTGAATGACACATACAGACATAAAAAAGCAGTCCAACTTTTCGTATTATCATTGATATGTTTACAGGCATCGTAATATATCATCAACCATGTGGGTAGTTTTAATAACGATGGGGTTTATATCCCTGGTTGTAATTAGGGAAGTAGTTTCCTCCCAATGGGTATGTGTTGAATGGTTGTCTGTGCAAGTAACCGTTGTCATAGGGACGGTTGCCAAAAGGAATATTGCCGTAGGGTCGGTTGCCATAGGGACGGTTGCCATAGGGTCGGTTGCCATAGGGATGGTTGCCATAGGGTTGGTTAAAGTTGTTTCCTCTAAATCCACGCTGACCTACTGGACCTAGCACGTTTAATGGGAACACAATCTGGGAAGTTTGGATCTGTGGGGAATTTCTGCCGCTAGGGTACTGTGGGTAAATGGCAGGCTGAGGGAAGAATTGGGTTCCAAGTGGCTGACTAGGGAAAAACTGCCGCTGTCTAGGGGAAAATGACCTTCGTCTCGGGAAGCTTTGTCCTCCAAATCCACCCCTTCGTCTACCTCCACGTCGGAAACCTCGTCCGCCTGAACTGTCAGAGTCAGCTGAGAAATAATAATACATATGTTTTGAGATTCATCTGAGCTTTTAATCTCAGTTGCTCTTTATCCCTCTAATTGAGATAATGTTGCCTGTCACAATTCACGTGGTGTAACGAATGAACAAAGCAAGAGGTAGAATAACAATATCTAGATCGCGTAAGAAAAAAATAACCCAGATTTAATCATTATTTGTAATTTGTTCATAAATTTAACCAGTGTCTTTGAAATAAAATATATGTAATTACTTTTATGATCCGCGGAAATTATGGGAAATCAATATAACAGATCTCGTAGAAGTGTTTTTAACAGTCACATCTATGAATCACTTGTTTGACAATATTCCAGGCGAAATCATTAGACAGATTTGAATGTATCATAATATTTCATATTTAATGAATAATTATACATATTTATAATCAACATTGTTGCGAAAAACAAAATTTACAACTTTTAGGTCCAAAATAAAACGTATAATATATTGGCATAATTAAAATTCGAACACTTATGCATGTTCTTTTCGTTCCTATTTATTTCTCTTTTTGATATGTAATACTTAGGGTGCTACTGATTGGAATTATCTCTAAATAGACAATGCTACATTAAAATAAATTGACGACATGTTGCCGCCACAGCGTAGCTGCACTACTGTTGAATGTAGCGCGAAAAACTAATCATTCAATCAATGGGTTAAGTATTCAGGCGTCAGGAATAAGTTCTTCGCTATGCTTTCACAAAATTGAACTACCTCATGGTGCGGTGTTTGCCTTACATCTTCAGAAGATGATTTTATCCGTTCAATGTTATTAATCATTTTATAACTAGAAACTTACAACGTTTGGAGATTTTGTGGGCGTTTTCTTCTTTCACAGCAGTGAGAACTTCTTCCGCAGTTGGCATGGCATGCACGTGCATGACAACCAGCAGGAGAAGACCTGCACCAATCAGAACTAAGTGGTTCATTCTTGGAGATCTGTGGATTGTAAACAACATTCAATAAGAGACATCAACTAAGCACCAAAAATGTAATGGTTACATCATCATCATTTTAAATTATTTGCGTGTCCATTCAGTAGAAGGATTTACGAAAAAGCAGTATTGTAATCATACTAAAATTACACATAAATACATACAAACGTCAGCTATCACATGATAGGACTTGGGTTAGATCGATTTATCGATTTTTCTTTGTGGTTGTCTATTTAACGTTTGTTTTTGTTTTTGTAGCAAGGCGCTATTTTCTTTAAGGTGCACTATTTGCGAGTTTTGTTTTAGTAATTTGCCCAATTGATGTTGTTTAGGTCCGTTAAATGTGTGTTGTGTCGCATCGGATACTCCCCCACTGAGATACGTACTTCCATAATGCCCATACCTTCTTTATAAAGATTATAAAATAGCTTAACTTTTCTAGCCATGAATATAGAAACCAATGTGTTGTCTTATATAGAAAATCAAACAATTGCGTATTAAAACTAGTATCTTAAATACTAAAAACAAATCTTTAACAGTCATATATATTTCGATTGATAAAATTAAAGATATTCTACTAAACAAACACTGTTAAAATTTTGACATGGATAGACAACGGAAATTCTAGTGCATTCCGAGCTATTTAAGCAAAACAGCACATTTTTAGAGAAACAGTGCATTCTATGCACATTAAATGATTTGTATAGATTTGTTCTAAGTCCTTTTTCTGTCACAAGAATCATTTCGAATTAGGACATCCATTAGTCATGAATTGTTCTCAATAAGCATGTATGTGGCGAAATGTTATGTAGAGTCATTTGCCGTATGCGCTTTGCAAAGCGTTCGGGTCATAGAGACTGCGGCTCGAACTCGAGCAGTTATATTTGTTTGTTTAATTGGAGTTAACGTCGTATTCAAGGGTATTTCACTGATATGACGACCGATTGTCTACTTCACACTGCTCCTTGCCGAGTTACGAGGGAAAACCAGGAAGAAACATCGTTTGACTCACTTATATAATTGCTAGTTGACTGGCGAACTCGATCCCGTGAACGGTAGACGCTCTATAGAGTTCTATATCTCTAATAGTCTATCATACAATTAAGCCGTATTAACACATATAGAGTTAGAGTGCACAAAACTGTGTAATTTCAAGTTTTTTTTAAATTACCGACAATTATGGATTCAATTAGCTTAGTCTAATAGTATTTGATATATACTGAACTTCCTGACGCATTTTATATGCCAAACGAGACTTGAAATCGCCCATTAGCCTTATTAAAAATACAGAAATACGGTTCAGGTATCTGTTGCTAACCCACCGATTTTTCTTTCTTCCACCCGTACTGAACACTTGAGGTTTTAGTAAAAGGTCCTGTAACTTCCACTTTTTAGGCATGTTTACTTAATAAACGGTACATTGAAGCTGAATAAGTTAGCGCAGTCGCTGACCACAAAGCCGCGGGCGGTACACTTGTGAGTCGGTGAGCTATATTGCTTGCATTTGGAATCATGTTTAAACAAACCATGACTTTATTATGACTTTACTTATTTTCAGTAGATGCCCTTTCATCTGTATGAAGTTATATTATAGGTACCAATCAGAAAATGACATAAAAATATTGCCCTCTATCCTTATATCCCAACAGCAATTAAATTATCAGAATAACTTCAGGCTGGTTTCACAATCATCATAATTGTTAAAGTCAACTTACTTATTTAAAGCTTCCGTAACGTCCAGGTAGGTATGGTTAGCTTGTTAGCGTCCGTTTGAAGCTTGCTGCTGTAGTTGTGTTTAAGGCTTACCTGGATCAGTTTATCTTATATACGGGATGTGGGAGGTAAAACAAAACACGCAAAGAAACCAAATACATTATCATCCTTGGAGATAACAGTCCTATCCCATATACACGCGGAAAAAATAATGTTTAACTCATCGATTTTGTTTCTGTTTTTTTTTTTTTGACCTTGAAATATTAATAACACAATCCGATGTTTGGCTTACAGAAAATGTGCACCTGGCGATTAAAAGAATATAAAAAAGACAATTAACATCACGGTCATTTAATAAGAAAGTCAATATAATACCGTATAATGCAAGTATGTGAACACTTTTTTTGTACAGGCGTGCATTTCTTGGCTAGACTTGTACATTGTTTATTTTTTTCCTTGCGTGCATACCCCTTCCACATGCGACAGTATTGTTTATTAATATAACAGTCAATGTATCAATTTATTTACATTTTGTATATATTTCTCATGAGACATCAATTATGTAGCTTTATAAGCGAAGGCTTAAAATTGTGCCAATATTAAATAGTCCTAGCTGTTTACATCTGTAAACCTTGTTAGTCGCCATAAATGTATGTATTTAAATTACATCTCGTACCACCCTGAGTGGTCAGAGTGAACAAATGAAATGAAATATATATTTCTCGTTAGACTGGGTTTATAGATTAATCTGAGAGGCCTCTAAAATATAAAACACGCTCAAACCTTCTGTTGATATAACCGTACTATATCGCTTAAGTTTTACCCGGTACAATTCAAATACAACGTTAATTGAAAGGAGCTGTAAGTATATTGCAATTTAATTGTATCCGTCCATTGCAGCTCTACGTTTGATACAATTGTAAAATAGATTAGCTTATTTAAGCTTGAACAAGTGCTAGTATCTATGTTAGATATATTTCATTTTAATATCAAAAACAAAGTGCCGAGACGCTATTTAAGGTATATTTACATCCGAATTCAATCAACTGCTCTCAGTATTTTAACATAAACACGTACTTAACTTAAATAGCAATGTTTTATTTATATACCGTGGTATCGTTACTGGTGGCTGGAGAATCCGTATACAGCTAGCTAAATCAATTATATCCAACCGGTGGATATTTTTGAGCGTTAGTAGCTGGAGAGGAGTGAGAGCTGATTTGATTGATTGATTCATTCATCCATTCATTCATTCATTGATAAATTGATCGGTCGGTCAGTCTGTCGGTTGGTTGATTGGTTGGTTGGCTGACTGAATAAATAATCGACCTACCGAGGGGCCGACGGACCGACCGACTAACCGACCGATTGGGCAGACGGACTTAAACAACAAATGTGAGGGCAATGTTGTTATTGGTTGCAACAATTCATGGACAGTACGAATAGCCACAAAAGCATAACCATAAATGTTTTGCCGCGTTTGAAAAATATTATTTTCCCGTGTAAAGCAAATAAAGCAGGATGACATGAACATTTGAAATACATATTCAGAGCTATTTAAGCGAAGCCTTCACCAGTTACCACCCTGGAATCGGTCCTTTCTATATACAATTGTGGTGTGAAGTTGTGCATCTTTTTAATCCATTCATTTGAACCTGTTCGATTCTGCGTGGCGTGGAATCAAATCAGACAGAAACCTATAGTTGCGGACACCGTGTCAATGGTTGTCAGATAACCTGGCTACCTTGATATTTTGTATATTCATTGATCGATTAGTTGCTTGATTCCAACGATAACCCATAAAGACTTATGTCAGCAAATAACATTGGCGCGTGCCATCTCAACATAGAAATGATTTGCGCCACATTAATACTTAAGAACAGTACAATACTCATAATGCATTTAACAATCCGTATAAAACCATAGCCCTGAAGTTCAAGACAATTTGCGAATTGATGATTTATGTTTATATTATTTTAACATTTTAAAAAATCCCACTTTTCCAGATAGAAGAGAAATTCAACAATCAGAAGCTTATATCTAGTCAATACACTTCATAGGATTATAACACATACAAACTCGATAAAAGTCTTTCCCCAAAACATCAAGTTAATGAGTAAATCTACCTGTTAACACGGGAGTGAATTTCAGGTATCCCAAAAACCAGTCTAGAAAATGTATTATGACATGACTTTTCTCTGTGATTATTTGTTATTATCACAGTCAACAATAACCTTAGCGAAAGGCCACACCGAATACCGAATTTTAATCCTATATAACCATAACAGTATTGTCTAACCTGTATGATTCTCTCTTGCTAAGGGATGTATTGTCAAGCAAAATCATAGTCTCCATTAAGCACTGTGGGATACTGTATTATCCAACTGAACAAAACGGTTTGACTTAGTGAATTAGAGCAACCAAGCAATAAGTTTAATAAAGCAACCAGTCAAATAAAGAACCAGCCAACCAACCGACCATCCAACCAACCAATCAGCCAACAAGCCAGCCAGCCATACAGCCAACCAACCAACCAAACAGCGATGCAACCAATCAGCTAGCAAGCCAGCCAGCCTGCAATTCGACCGACCGACCGACAGACAAAACAATCGATCGATTTGATCAATTTGATAAATTTCTTAATCAATAAATCAACAAACCAATAAATAAATAAATCAATCATTAAATCAATCAATAGTCTTATATGCTTTTGCTACAAAGCATTTCTATTACCTCGTCTGTGCTGCATCATAGTTTAGCTGTCAAGTTGATTAAGTCAACATATCTGATGCACAATGATACTATTTTAATTAAATGATCGATTATTACCTTGATTATGTTTTTCACCTTGACAGGTAAGTTTGATGTCTGATGTCATTTTCTGATAGTGTCTTTACATTTTTTTTTAAAGCAACAAGACGTAACTCCTAACGCCCATCCATGCATTAGGTGTTGGTATCGACTGATCTACAACATTAACAAATTGTTCGTCTTTGTTATATGTCAGCGTGAATATATATATGCATGTATACCTATTAATTAATGACCATTTCTGTGTCAGGGTGATTGCCGTTTTTTGGATCATACATATATATTTCGGAATTTTTGATGAACAGAGGTTGCGTGGAGTTTAAGAAACGGGCGTTTACTCGAACACACAATTAACCCATCAATCATTTCTTTTTTAAATTATGATTTCTCACGTACATACCATCAAGCAAAAACGAGAAAGAGAGAGAATTTTTTTTGTCAATAGACCATACAGATAGTTATTCAAATGTATTCTATATACGATATATATTGAAGTTAACCTTAGCCGTTATTTTAAGTATTGGTCCGAAGGCTATATTTTAAGTTTTAAGTTAATCCATGAACTGGTTACAAAGTTATCGTGTTTACAACATATACATACAAGAATAGTGTAAAATTATGCAATCATGTCTCTTTTGACGTCTTGGCTCTCTGGCTAAGTGGATTTTGTTTTTAAAGTAACAATGCTATCTTTACTCAGCACTGGAGGAAAATTAACTTTTCAACATTGTGGAAACGCTTCACATGTAGGTTGTGCTATAGTGTCAATTATTGTTGGAATACACCGCCGTCATATAAGTGAAATACCCTTAAGCATGGCGTACAACACAAATCAATCAATCAATCAATCAATTTAACGTTTTGTTCACCTCTCTTGTTGCGTGAGATTTAGGAATCGGGCGTTTACTCGAACACACGACTAAACCATCAATCATTTTTTTAAATTATGATTTCTCCGGTACATATCATCTAACAAAACCGAGAAAAAGAGAGAAAATAGACCATACAGTTAGTTATTCAAATGTATTCTATATATACGATGTATATTGATGTTGACAGTAACCGTACTTTTAACTATTGCTAGGAAAGGCTATATTTCAAGTTTTAAGTTAATCCATGAACTGGTTACAGAGTTATCATGTTTACAACATATACATACATGAATATAGCAAAATTGTACAATCATGTCTTTTTTGATGTCTTGTCCAAACGTAGAGATTCAACTTGCAAAAAATGGAATTCTCAACTAATCTCAGACAATGTGATCGTATTTTCGTTATTTTGACATGACACCTTCTTACTTTGAACAGATTCTAGTTTAGAAAATTGTGCAGGTTAAAACACTCCGGGAATCGAACCCACGTACATCTGAGTAAAGTATTGAATTGCCAGCATCAAATGCCGGCCACCTAGCCCTCGCAACCAGTGTTCGATTCCCGGACGGGTTTCAACCTGCAAAAGTTTCGGTAATAGAATCTCTTAACGCTAAGAAAGTGTTATCCCAAAATAATGAAGATACTGTTAATATTCACTTTCAGGCAATAGAATGTTAGAATCTGTTCGTTTATACATCTGATTCATTTATCATATTAAAAGACTTCTCAGTGCTACACCTCATTCTCATTCTTATTCTCTAGGAAAGATTATTCTTGGACAAAATATATTAAACAGGTAAATTCTCGAACTGGTCCAGCTTTTGACAAGTACCATGGTATTTTTCAAATAATGTGGGCAGATCATCACATTTTAGGTGGTTACTTTGCTGGGTACACTCTTAGAAATAATGGTTCTTTGAGGGTTCTTTAGAAAAGATGGAACCATTTATATTGGACAATGACGACAGAAGCTGTTCTTTGATATAAGAAAGGGAGAACTATACTTGGAACAGTTGTTATGTGGGTTCTATACAGTACCACCAGAGCCATGGCTGAAGAACCTTAAAGGGATACATAAGAGCCATATTTTCTAAGAGTGTATGAAGGTACCATCAATATGATCCGACTAACTAAAATAACTCTATTTGCTTTAAAGTGTTTATTGGGAAACAGAACAGTCATTTCATGTCAAATTGTAATTACCGTTCAACAGAATCTTGTCAGACCTCACTTTGCATTCCGAACGACTTCGATGTGACCTTAATATGCTTCATTTCCGCAATTCATGCTTAATATTGTGAATGATTCACTCCACATAATACATATTTTATGATATTGGCGGCTCCATTCAAATGAATGATGTGCACCATTACTATAGGTTAGGTTTGTCTCATACTTGTGCTAACGAAAACACAGGTATACAATTCTGATATGCTAAGTTCTATTAACTCCAAAGCGACACAGTTTATTTTACTGACATGGTATAGCTGGTGACCACAGGGGAACACAGACAGTATTCACCAAATGTGAATTTCGCGATTACCCCGTTAACTATGAGCTCAGAGCATAAACCTTCCCTCACGCATACTGTTGTACCGTAGTCCTTAAATAGCAATGTCTGAAAACAATAAACCCCTTTTTAAATTACAGACTTTTAAAGTTAAAAATCTGATTTTCTGCAAATCGCTTTTGTGTGACTACGGTCTTATTTCCCCTTTCGTCTTCAGCTGTATATGTATCCCACGCGTCTGCAAGAGCGCTGTTTGATCAACATTATTGTTTGATGTAATCTATCATCTTGCATTCCCCGTGATCATGGCCTTCAAGAAAAGAAAAACCTGTCCCCGGTTTGTACATTTGCCAGATAAATATCCGCGTATAAATTATGTGTATACAAGTGTCTTCTTTGCTTTATCTGGTTGATTGATTGTATTACACGATATTCAGCTGACAAATACTGTTGTAATATGTAAGACTTCAAATGAATCAGACTTGTAAATCTACTACACATTGAGCGATTAAATCCCCACACGCGATGCATGTATTACAAAACAAGATCTCCGAGGTGTTAATCCCATAAATAATTTATACTCGTTAAATATAATATTGAAAATATTAGTTGTACACCAATCAATCACTCAGTCAATCACTCAGTCAATCAATCAATCAACACTCAATCAACCAAGCATAGAAACAGTCAGTCAATCAATCTTTCTCATGAGCATATGGACTGCTGTACCCGTTACGGTGTTTCGCATAGCTTCGCTGGTTTGATTCAAACTGCTGGTCGTGGATATCATCAGAAAAAATACGAAGTCGCCGTGGATGGTGCCTCGCCTTTGCACCGAGAACAAGATGGCAAACAAAACAATATTTTCCAATCCATCTGATATATATAAATCTCTGGTAATGAATACACGAGAATTTCTTAAATTTTCCTTGACCCATGAGGTTGATGTGAAGTAATCAATTTATCTGAGTCCATTTAAAAAGCCCCTTAACAAAACCCATACCTAACTTAGCTTAAAAGAGTCGCTATTTAGTCACACAACCTGTATTGGTTAAAATGCAACAAATAAGAAATCTCTACGGCGGATCATTTTCAATAAACAAGCACCTCTCTATGCAGAATCAGCTAAAATCTGTAGTGCATTAAATAGTCATTTAGAAATTTACTATCAAATTCCATGTACAATTGATGTATCCACATTGTGGTGAGCATGGGTGGTTGAAGGAGCGCCCTTGCCCTGGTGCCTCCTGAGCTAAAGAGGAACAGGACGCCGATATGTTTGTGATGTTTGTATTGTCCTGTGAGTGTTCAGTATTTGTCCTTTTTTTTTTTGTTGCCAGTGGTGTCGGGGTGGTGTCCTCCACCCAATGGGCTGACACGCCGTCATGTGAGTGAAATAACCTCAAGTACGGCGTTAAACCCCAACCAAACATCCAACATTGCGGTGAGCCTATTTTAACATCAACATAAGAAAAAACCCAACAACAGGGCGTCTACTCAACTGTGACCATTCCATCATCCGTATAACTTTATTAATAACTATATAATTTGCTCACTGTAAAACTCATATTTTAAATTATTATTTATAAAAAGAATTTCGAATTCATTATTTCACTATCATAAACTTTGAAAGTTTGGCTCGAAATAAAAGGGTTACATATATACGGTGGCCCATATACGACTTTTCGCGTTTTTGTAACTTTTTATTTTTATTTTTTTACTTATCACCTGGGTGATAATACTTCCACCTGGGTGGAAATATTATCACCTGGGTGGAAATATTATCACCTGGGTGAAAAGTATTTTCACCTGGGTGAAACGTATTATCACCTGCATGGAAATATTATCACCTGGGTGAAAAGTATTTTCACCTGGGTGGAAATATTATCACCTGGGTGAAAAGTATTCACCCAGGTGATAATACTTTTCACCCAGGTAATAATATTTCCACCCAGGTGAAAATACTTTCCACCCTGGTGAAAATAATTTTCACCCAGGTGATAATATTTCCACCCAGGTGATAATACTTTTCACCCAGGTGATAATATTTCCACCCAGGTGATAATACTTTTCACCCAGGTAATAAGTAAAAAAAATAATAATAAAAGTAAAAAATGCGAAAAGTCGTATTTGGGCCACCGTACATATAAGTCTTTTTTAAAATTCATTTTGAGCCTAAGGGCAGTTTATATAATTGAGAGTATGTGTAAGCTCATATAACTCAATTTAATCTTTTTTTTTTTCAATACTATCGTTGAAGCGATACACCACACCCCAAATTCGGCAGCCTTCGTAAAACTCACCTTGTAAACGTTGCTGACATTGAACCTCAATGATACCTTTTAAGAGGTTTAGCGGTAAATTTTACAATATACTTAGCTCCGTCCTCTGGTCTTCATTTTATATGAGTTACAAACAATGGTTCAATTATAAGAGAGTCTATTTCCATTAAAGAGGAAAAAATTGTTATCGCCAGAAGGTAGATTGTTGTTTTGACGGTTTCCAAAGACCATTTGTACATGTAATTACATTTTTCTCATACCTGTATGAGTATTGACTCCTAAAAGATTTGAATGTGAACATTATGAGAAATGTTGTATTAATTGACACGATAAATGGGAAAATTACGGTACTTCGTAGTACACTAATAACTCACTCAAGCGTAGCGTGAGCATTCACTTAGCGTTGACAATGTTAAGTCACGGGTGATAAAGTTAATGAAGCGGCTGGGATCGCTCTTGCGTAAATAGCTACCTCGTATCTATCCGGACAATATATGACCTTATCTTTATTTTCCGACACTGCGTATCAGATGAAATAGTGAAAGGTATAAAAGCGGGATTAGGCTATGATTTATATCAAACAGGTTGACCTTGGATAATACGGGGTGGATTTCTCGTGTAATGTGTTAATGTCGATTATATTGACTGAAATAACTTGACATTTGATATACCAATTAGTCAGTTAGACAAACCAATCAATCAATCACTCGACAGATCAATCAACCAGCCAATCAATCGATAACTCGTGCAATCGAGTAACAAAGGAATCGAATTTCACGCGATAAAAACAACAAGCTCACATAGCTGTAAGCAGACGAACGAAATATAATAATTAATTCATTTTGAACGACTTCATTGATCAAGTAATAAGCCCAAGTTTTTGATCTCATAAGTTTTAATAAAATTCCAGAATAACACCTAATATCCATAGACTGTGACCGTACCTATCGTTTTAGAGATGTTGCTTGTTTATTGGCTTGTTCTTTTTTTTATTTTTTTATACATATCGATATACCATCGTCATTCCCCTAAAAAGTCTATTTCTTCAGTATGTTAACATATGTTATTTTCGGCTGTCGTCTACCATTATAAACGCATACGTTTCACGTGATTGCCAATGATGTATCACTCGTATCAGAGATGTTGTTATTTGTTTATTTGTTTGTTCTGTTGTTTTATTTTTTCGATATACCATCATCTTCTCTAAAAAAAAATGGGCTTCTGTGAACATTTGGTTTGGCATTATATCTAGTATCCTCAGTAGATCTGACTTTTTTATTTTGCTGTATTTAATTATAAGACAACGAAACTAAAGACTTACTTGCAGGCTTACTCTTTTGAACGACCTTGTGAAGGGAATTTCCTCCTATGCTTATTCCAACTCTTTCATTTCAGCAAATTCCTTCACAGTGAGTTGACCAAACAGAAGGACGAACATTCCAACAAAATGTGTTTGGATAGGCTGTACAAAGTTTGTAGGTGAAACGTTTAATCACCGATACAAACTTGATTGGGACCAATCAGATTTTAAATATCTAGGTATTATATTTTCGGTCAATTTAAATTCTAGGATTGATATAAATTTTGACAATATCATAAAGGTTATAGAAAAAGAATTAGAAAGATGGTATAAACGTATGCTAACTCCTTTGGGGCGTATCGTAGTTTCAAAAACATTAATCAAACGTAAAATCAATTACTTATTTATCTGCTACCATCTCCATGTGTAAATTTCATTAAAAAATTAGAACATACATATGTTTTTTATTTGGGTCGGAAGCCAGATAAAATTAAGAGGAGCGTTATTGTGCAAACAAACCAGCATGGTCGTCTAAAAGTCCCACATATTCACAGTGTCATTACAGCTCTAAAAACAACTTGGATTAGGAGACTACTATTGTATGATTCTCAATACAAAACATTATTTGAAAGTTATTGTGATACTCT
>JAQQZZ010102150.1:0-16320 GCA_030265115.1 Mopalia vespertina
AGTATAGGACGTCGAGGTACTGTCAATGTCCAAATGATAAATATCGAACGTCGACGGCCTATTTAATAGGACTAGGTAGCTCCCAGCCTCAAAATTATATCCATAGGTAAATGGTAGTATACGGTCTTGGTAACAGTCATTTCTGATAATTTGTGGTCGGTATTTCACACTAACAACTCTTAATTTCCAGCTTAACCGCTTTCCATTTCAAATATTTCGCCACTTTCCACCGTTATAATGCGCATGGGCAAACACCAAAGGTGGCGACAATTTTGAAATCAAAATTTGATTTATCGGACTCAAAGGGCACTATGACTAGTGAAATACCGACGATAATTTATCGGAAATGACTTTTACAGAGACCGTATGCTATAATTTTGAGGCTGGGAGCTGCCTTAAAGGATTTTATTATGACTAAATGACTGGCAGTGTAGCGCAGCTCCTACGTTTCTTCAAAAAAAGTCTGGCTTGCAGTTATGGCATTGATACCTGACATATAACATGATCAAAAGAAAATGGGGAAGAAGGTAAGATGTTATTTGAGGCTACAATAATTCTAGGTTAAACATTTTTTGCGTGACTGTATTTTGATAAAATATAACACTTTTCCGTAATCCCATGCTAACTGTCTTTCGAATTAGAAAAGCTACAAAATTAGTGACGAAAATAAAAACCAAATGGCACTAAATTTCTTCCATAGAAGTAGTGAAAATCTGACAATCCGAGTCGAATTTATTTGAAACTTTTAGATATTCTAACTTAGATTATTGACACACAAAAAAAAGGCATGTTTAACTCACAAAAAGATGCAGGATTGATTACATGGGGATATTACCTGTATAACCCCGGTAGGTCTACTAAACAAGTGTAATTGCTCTGTATCCAAATCCGATGCAGAGTAATTACACTGTTTAGGGCGTTTATACTCTGTAGCTAGTGACTCCCACAATATTTAATAATTGTTGAGATTTGTCAATCTGAGAGTGACTGTGTAAAAGGTCTAAAAAAAAAAGGTGACCCCAATCTAACATTATTTCTGCTGGTTTATTATGCCAGCAATCAGCGGAAGGTCATGGGTTTTCTGGGGAAACTTACTACCCAGTTTTTCTACCACAATAAATCCTCTGGCTAAGGGCAGTTTGTTTGATGGGTAGCAATGCTGTCTTTACTAAGCGCTGGAAGAAATTTCACTTTCTAACATTATGTAAATCCTTTACATCTTGGCTGGGCTAGTGTCAATTATTGTTGGAATACATCATATAAGTGAAATACCCTTAAGCAGGGTGTAAAACACCAATCAATCAATGCTGGTCAATGATCTGTAATTGGGATTTAATCGTTTTGATCTTACATTGGATAAATAAATATTAATAAACTGATTTGCATATTCCTGCTTTGCCATTGGGCATATTCCAGGACATTTATCAAAGGTTTCTGTGTTCAAATGAACTTGACATTGTTTTTCTCCATGTTAACCTAATACTATCTCATTCAATAAAATTGATTTGCGATTTTGTTTTTTTTTGTTTTGTTTTTCAATATCTAATTCTTGATACAAAAAATATGTGAGCATAGCATGCATGGGTGTGTAGGCTTATTTGCTTAATAAAATTCTACAGACACGACTATAGAAAGTGGACAACTATTTCTCATGATTATTTCAGTCCACTCTATCAGGGATGACTGGATTAATCACACTGGTTGCTCGGCTTTGCATACTGGAACAAGAACCGAGTCAACATAACAATGTTGTATCATAGTAGTTTATGGGCTGCTCTCAAACTTTCTGCACTGCATTGACATTTCATAGCAATAAGCTGGACTATTTATCAGTGTAATAGGAAAGTACTGTTTTCTCAATTGTGCTCATCAATCAATTTACTGAGAGTTGTTCGTATTTTATCCAGGTGTGTTATTGGTGAGAACAGTTAGCACTCAGCTCCCAATCCATCCACTCAGGTAACAGAAAACTACCGGTTTCTTTTTGCTACAAGTAGAATACACAGGAGTATATGTGATAACGAACTCCTTGGGATTCCATTTTTTGTTATACTATTTATATACATACTTATAAAATTAAATATTCTAACACATACGGGAAATCCTTACGTAAAGTATAGTAACATGTGTGAGTTAGCAACATTAGAAATTTAACACCAAGAGGTTACATGAAATGACATGTATGCACTGACTCATAGGTGCTTGGGAGGGAGCTTCCTGTTGCCCTGGACAAGCTGGTACTCTCAGAACTATGGGGCTTAAGCTGATTTCTTTGTGATATTTTTGTGTTGTCCTACTGTCCTGTGATTGTCGTCAAGAGTGATTTCCCTCACCTGTTGGACTGGCACATGGTCATATGAGTGAAATAACTTTAAATATTGTGTAAAACTCCAATCAATCAAACAAACAATTTTGTTGCTTAGGGTTTCATGCATCCATTGGGTTGGCAAGCTAACATATGAGTCAACAAAAGTATCAAAAACATATATCATTTTGTATGGCGTTCTCTGTTGTAGAGGAGTAGTTGAGGCCTGTAGTAGATTACCTGCCCCATGTCTCTATCACACTACAGCAGCACTCCAGAAAAAAGATGTTCTAGGGGGGCCCCAGAAGTGGCCCCAATATAATGAGATTGTGTACCCACCAACAAAAGAGGGTGAGCCTAGACGACCCGCTGTAAGTCAACTCTCTTTTTAAATGAAGTCATCAACTGGACCCAGTCAATTTAGTTTCAAATAAACATGTACCATACAGACCAATTTTTAGGAGTTAAACCAAACCACTGCTAAACTCAAATTTTGGTGTGATGGAAAAGAATATTAAGTAACTTGCTTTGTGTGATTCAGCCTGAAGAAATAAATGGTTTTCATCTATCATCATTGCGTTTCCATTGTAGGAAGTATGCCATATGAAAACAAGGATAAAATACAGCCCTGCCAAAATGTGGTACATAGCTTCAATGGTAAGACAGAGTTTAAAAAACTGTAACTGTTGTATGTTGATAACCTGGGTTTCCATGGTTGATAATTCAATATTTGTATTGTCTTTTGGATTGACCCTGAAAATTCTTTAACTTGTCCATGCTACAACACTGTTACAGGGACAAATTTTAAAGAATTGTATCCACTATTTAATGTCAGTTTGACTCAAGCATCTCTTTTGCTAAATTTGGAAATTGCAAATCTTAGTTTGTTGATAGTAATAAAAGATAGAAATCTTTCTGGACATATGAGGTATTGTGTCGAATTGTGTCTGAATCCTTATCTTAAATAAGGTTCATTATATCTGTCAGAAATTTCTGAATTATTTCTTAACTTGCTAAAAACATTTGGTGGGGAAGGGGAGAAAAAGGATAAAGACCCAGAGTAAAAGGCTTGACTATAAATTGTGGTTATTGACCTAAATTGTTGAAACTATATCTCTGTTTTTGAATTTCAGATCCGAGGGATGTCTATCGATGAGGCCATGAAACAACTGTCATTTTACAAGAGGAAAGGAGCCGTCGTTGTCAAACAGGTGCCTTACCTTTTTTTTTATCTTGACTGGTTTACAATATTTTCAACCTTCTGTCTTTAAACCAAAACACCAGCATTGATAAAGCATTAAATGACTTAAGAGCCATATGCATGATTGGGATGTTAATATACTTCAACCAACAGCTCCCAGAATTATTTTACTCAAGGTTAAAGCACTTTCTTTAATGGTTATTTTACAATGGTGCTAGTGAACAAGCCACGGCCTGACCACAAAGCATTTATTGAAACTAAACCAAGGAAAACCGCAATCAAACAAACAAATCTGAAGAAAAGAGGATATATAAAATCTTCAAATTAAATTTACAGAATATTTATTAATAAGGATTCTGGCTTCAAAAAGGCTTAAAAAAACTGTAGTTGAAGTAATCTGGTCCATATTCAAGACAGATGGTTGAACCTTAAAGTGTTGGGAAGTTCAAGCAATCATAGAACACTTTAATTCCCAAGTTTGGTAGTACAGAATAAACCAGAGCTCTAATCATTCAGAATACACATATAGGTCAGCTGACTACTTCGTGTGACGTCGGAAGGGTAAAGACTGACAGTCAAATACACTATTCTCATATGCCAGAAGGCACTAAGTTATTGTGATTGTTATTCAGATTGAATGATCTTTTTCCTTACTGCCCTGGTTCTGTTGATACTTTTATATTTAAGAATTTCCGAGCTGCTATAAAATGTATACAAAACTCTACAAGTATGCCCACATGTTTTGGGGTAGACTGTAACAGCATGTATAATCATTATTTTGAGTTATAAAAATTGTTCTCGAGTTCTGCTCTAGAGGTGTAATTGAAGAAGCCACTCATAGGTTTGAGTCCGTCTATCAACCTTCAGATATAGTGTGAGTCGCACAATGTGGCTCATATCAATCAGTTTTCCACCATTTTTAAGCAAGGATCAGTGTGAAATGGACAATCTGTTGTCCCACAAGTGGAAGTAAAATAGCTGAAATAGTTACACTTTCAATTGTATAGGCTCTCTGGCTAAGGGTAGTTTGTTTGAAGAGTAGCAATGTCTTTACTTAGCACTGGAGGAAAATTTACTTTCCATCATTATTGAAACACTTCACATCTTGGTTGTGCTAGTGTCAATTATTGTTCGAATACACTGCCGTCATATTAGTGAAATAACCTTAAAAACGGTGTTAAACACCAATCAATCAATCAACTGCATGGTGGTTGTATGGAATACATTTCCCTGGTTGAAACATATTATATTTATGATGGTCTAATTGGAAACCCAAATTTCCACTCGCTTCATTTGCTAATGGTTAAACCGTTAGCTGTCTATCAATTTTCTAATAGGAAAAGGTTACAGGGGACTGTGGCAACTGTAGGATTTGATTTTAGTACCAAACACTGACATTACAAAGGTTGTCTTTAGAGTGAAGCACCATTGAGTACAATTGTGTTTGTGTATTGTTTGAAGGCATTGGAAGAAGCTCAGGAAATAGCTGTCAGAGATCATAATGTGGAGTTCAAGTCTAACCTCTGGGTTGGTAAGTAATTTAGAAAAGAACAATTGGAGGCTTGTATAACATAACTGTAATTTATATCTTTATGTCTCGTGCAGAGACGAGATTAAATTTCCCATGCCTGTTTCATCTTGCCATTGTTTCTTGCTGTTGAAAAAGAAGGTGGTTTCCTACTTCATGATCAAAATAATGTTTTTAAAAGTGGTTTTAAATCAAACGGTTTTGGATGAGAGTTTGTCGACTTAACACAGGGAAAGACCTATACATATATGTAAATTGATGTGTCACATGAAGGATCACTAATCTTATCATCAATGGTACATGCAATAATCCTTTTAAAGAGTTAACTTAATTTCTTCTTTTTTTTTGCAGAGAGTTCTCTCAGTGGAAGATCGTTTATTATAAAAGGAGTTCGAAAGCACCGGGGCCCTCGATATGGAGTTGTACATTATAGATACTGCCATTATTTTGTCCGTCTCCGGGAGGGTGCTCCACCCAAACATTATTATGCACCAGAACCATCAGGCTTTGAGAAAATGGAGGAATATTTACGGGAACAGAGGAGTCGGCGTATACTGTACTCGCTCTGAGTGGGGGATTATGGGAACTCCTATTGACTCTTTAAGACTCAGACATGTTTAATATGAGCAACATGTGCATTTGTAGACAATTTATGCGATTGAATTTTGTTTTTCTTGCAATATAAATAAGATATTATTTGAACTGCTTTTAAATTGTTGTTCTTGTTTTGTTGCAATGTTCAATTTAATCTATACTATTAATAGATTGACATGTGATTATCTTGTATATTTCACTTTATAACAAATGGTTGGCTTAACTATGAGTCTATGACTGTGTGGAGAATCTACAAGCCTGCTGAAGCCATCTGATCTAGCCGACTCTCCCAATGGGATGTGGGCTGAAGGAAGGATGTTGACCAATGAGGCGAACATATCTGTTTGTTTTTGTTCAGCAATCCTCAGCAACTTCCTTAGTATTCCTTCCACATTGGCAATGCAAAGGGGCCATGAATGAAAAACACTAATCCACTATGTTAAACATCGAGCAAATAAATGCAGCAGTTATTTCCTGTCGGATCCAACTTAAGGAATATGTATTTTAGTTCAAGCATTATTCAGGTATTCTTGTATAACCATGTTTCCTGTGTTATTTAACGTTGCAGTATCTTGGAATTAATGGTTTGTCTTGTTATCAAATACAGTGGTGATAATCGTTTTAGGTAAAAGGGCAGCAAGTAATGGTTGGCAACTCTGGAATCTCTGTTCAAACACTAACACGGCCTTGAGAATCAATACCTGATCAGCATCAGTGGAGTTCCGCCGTGATCTTCTCCAGTCCTATAATGTACACGTACCTGATGCATGATCTATTCAGGTCACCCCAATAATATAGACTCCTACACATAACTAAAATGAGCTGATATAACCATCAGTTGTTTGTCCAAAACAGTGCACTATTAGAGTTTGAAATATGTCTGTTCAATTCCATAACTTCTTACTGGTGTATACGAATTGTAATATTAAAACAAGGTGGTGACGAGGAACAATTAAAAGGTTAAATATGATGAAGAATTGTGGTAAACTGGTTCTTAATAATAATCCTTTGCTAGCCTCTTTTCCCAACCACTGAAAGCATGAAGTGGCTGGGAGTTCGGCCAATATGAGATTGTGATTGTCAAGCATTAAACTCAGAACAAGCCAAATTGCAACAGAGAGAATCTTCGGGGTTGGCAACTGGAATCCTCTGGCATATCGTACGGAAAGTAGCTTAGCTCCGTTGCTCGATAGCCGCTAAACACCAGATTAAATTGCTAACACCGGGTTGGGGATAGACCTTTAAACATGGCGTGACGTCATCTTATAGAAGATTAAATTTAATAGCGCTTCGAGCAATCGGCCCCTGGAGAATATTGGGCTTAATTGAGAAATACAGATGTCCCAATTATTGACTTCAGTGATAGTGTTTAATTCGTTGGATGCCTGGCGTGTGAAGTTAAACCCACGGGTGTTTGACTTTGATTGTCACTTGCTACTGTAAGAGGGGGTGGACGTAGAAAAATTTGTGAATACGCTAGCATGAAAACAAATGTACAGACTAACTTCAGATTTGGAATGTATAGCTTCCTTCTGTTAAGATGCTGAATAAGGTTGTATATTTCATCGAGTTATGCACAAAACAAATATGGCCGTTGTTGCGTAAATAAGAAATAGGCATGTATATATGTGTTGTGAATACGATAGGTAGAGAATAAATTCACTGATTAACTTCCAACTTGGACTATAGCTTCCTTCTTAAACAAAATGTGGGATTGCATTTCACTAAATTCCGAAAAATATTACCCTTCAATATTTTTGTTGTGAACAATTCATGGATTAACTTCAAACTTGAAATATAGTTTTCTCTTATATTAAGCCAACGGATGAGATAGCATTTTTCCAAATTCCACAGAACAAATATGTCCTTCGTTGCTTAATTATATTCACTCCAATGTTTTGTGAATATGATAACTTGAGAGCGAATTCTTCAATTGACTTGAAACTTGGATTATAGCTTCCTCATATTAAGAGGATTACAAATGGATTTGGATTTCACCAAATTCCACAAATCAATATAGTCACTATAATTGTACAATATCCTCGTCTGCTTGTTAATCTGTGAACAAATTCACCGATAAACTTGTACTGTATAGTCACAACGAATTGGTTTAGATTTCACCAAATTCCGAAAACAATACGGCCACAATTGCATAATTTTACAATATTAACGGCCTTCTATCAAACTAATAAAATGCCCTCGTCCTGTTAAAATAACAGATCATATTGCATTTCGACAAATTGCCCCTAAAACAATATGGCCATCACTCAGTGATTTATTTTACAAGATTCAAATATGTGCGGTGTACAGAACTTGAAAATGAATTCAGCGATTATCTTCAATATTTTCTTCTTCTGTCCAAACCTGTATGTGTTCTGATCACGAAACAAATTCAAAGGAGACCGTTCATATTTTAATTGTAGGTTCAGCTGTTGCAATAAAGGATGTGATTGCATTCCATGAAAATGAAATTACAATCAACGAAATGGCTGGTATTGCGCGTTTGACCATATATTGTCATAGCTGTCATTTTTATTCAGTTTTATTATGTACACAAATATATCTTTAAAATACTTTGGCCGATTGTCTTCAAAGTTAACACTTCATTCAACTCCAACCACAGTCGGGATTGCTTTCCACGGAATTGCCCAAACCAGTATGATGATAAGTAGTTTAAGCACCATGGCTTAGTTTTTTGAAGGAAGAAACTGTTGTTAATTCTAGGTAACAAAAATGTGGTTAACCGGATTGGTACTGCCTCTGTAAATGGTGAAATCCCGGAAAGAAGCCTCGATTAAACCACATGGGCATCGCATGCAGATAAACTCCCTTTATTATAGGTTTCAAGATTTTAATGTACAAAACGCCAGAAATATTGCTGAGTAGTAACAGGTAATATGTACAGGTGCGATCGGAAGGCGGTCTCAAACTGTAGTGAGTATTGTTCAGGTGGAGCACATTCCATTCCTCCAGCAGTACTACAACATAGATTTAATTGTACAAACCCCAAAATCTGAATAAACATACGTGATAGCTGCTTGTCATTTAGGCCTATACCCTCATTTAGTATGATTCAAAGAAAACCCCGAATTCCAATGACATAAATGTTGCATGTGCTTTGGCAAAAAAAAACTTATTGTGTTACAACAGCACTTCCAGTACCATTGATATGCGCACAAATATTTGTTCGTTTATACTTTGTTCTGTATAGAATATACTTTCCTTTCGTGTTCTATCAGTTGTCTATTTCTGACTTATTTTTACGTAAAAAGCCATATCAAAACTGGCACATTTTCCTATTTAAACCTCTGTTATTTGTATTGGATTCTAGGAATCCTGGTATAGGAATATCGGTGGACTGTATGGCATTCTTTAGGGTCATTTCTGTCTGGACAAAAGGCTTTTTGAACATTAAATGTCTTAATTGTAACTCTCTTTGAACTTAGGAAAACCTTAAAATAACAAAAACAAGGGAAATTAAGTAACATGCATTTGAAAAACAATGTCAGTTATCAAACACATGAAATAAACAATAATTGACTTAAATCCAGCAAATGAACTGAATCTGTAGAAAATATCACTTTAAACTTTAAAGTATCCACATTTTAACGAAAGTATCTGAAAACTGTCCGTTGAAAGTATAATTACAAAGGTTGCAGATTACGATTTACTGTCACATTTAGAAAGTAACAATCTGTCCGTTTATTTGAACTTTTCATCACTCACTTTCCTTGCGAATTAAGTCTAAACACTAACTTGATTAGTCTTCAGTACTTCTTAATTTAATATTCCTGTGAAACACAAAGTAAACAATTAAAACTTGACTTATATCATGCGAAATTTAAAGATGATAAAAAATCCAAAACTTAAGATTCAATGATCTGCAACGATATCAACAGCCTGTTAAATAGAAATTCCCTTTCGAACTAATTCCACTACACCAGGAGGGTGGTGGTCGCTGCGATCATAGTCCTACACAATCTGCTCAAACACAGTTGTTCAGCGGTATCCATCTGTGGTGGTCTTTCGTCAACTGGAACCAGGAGAGCAAGTCGCTGCACACTCCGAGAGACAACTGTATCCTTAGCACCTCTATACACCTGACAACTCTCTCCAGCCTTGTAGTTGTTGTATGAGAGGGATACACGCCTTACTTTCCCATCATCTCCAGGGAAAACTCCTCTGACATCACCCAAGCGATATACACCTCAGCGTGTTTCTATTGGCAACAATGACAACATCCCCTGGTAGCAAATTACGCTGTGAAGTCACCCACTTCTGTCTTACAACCAGAGTAGGGGCATACATTCCACCCACTTCTTCCAGAATCTGTCTGTGATGATTTGAACCAAATGACACCTGGAACTTGTTGAAGTGTAAGGTTGTCAGCCACCAGGGTTCTTTGCTGTAGCTCTATCAAGAAGTGTGAAGACATTGATGTCAGAATCTTCACTGGGCTTAGTTCCAATCGGCCTTTTCTTGAGAAGATTAGAGACTTCCATACACACAGTCAGAAACTCACGAACTGATAGACGTTGATTATATACTGAAAAGTCAATGGCTCTTTTAGAGCTTTTAACAAGAGACTACAGCATCATGATGCCATGGACTATCTGCTGGTCCAAATATCCAGGACAATCCCTGTCCACAACTGGCTCTTCTCAAGGTATCTTTATCAATGCAGTCCCAAGCTTCCTTGAGTTCTGCCCCAATAAACTGTGAACCAGGGTCACTATAGACTACTTCTGGCTACCCACGCACACTTACACATCTGCTGAGGGCCAAAAGAAACTAACTAGTGTCATACCCCAAAACTGCCTTGATATGTACAGCCCTCATGGTCAAATCTGAAAATATGACACCATAAGCTTCTCCAATGGTTCTCTTTTGAACCTCTCCTATAGAAAAGAGTCCAGAAAGGTCAATCATAACATGATTAAATGGTGGCGATGGTTTCAGGCGTGCCTCTGGCAATCGTCCCATGAAAACTGGATCTCTCAGCATACAGAGTTGACAGCGATGCTTCACACTCTTAGCTAACTTGTCACCACGAGGAACGCAATAACGCTGTCTGAATCTTGCCAATGTAGCATCACGTCCTTTGCGGCCAGCTTGATGGTACTGGTTTTGTTAATCATGTTCAATACGGTTTCTGAGTCAACAAGATGTAAAACTCTTTCATACTGGAAGCGGGTTTCTTTCTGTATCAGCGCACGGTCTCGTTTGGACAAGACAGCTGCATTTAACTCTATTTGTGGAGTAGACAGTTTATCAACAGGAGCCATTCTACACTTTGCCATAATTAGACGACAAAAATGGGTACCGTCATCTAAGTTTCAGAAAATGTACACTGCAACGCCATATGCTAGATTGCTTCCTTCACTCAATATGATCAACCATGGCTGACCAGTAGCATTCTGGGGATGCAGACATCGCTGTAATTCAAGTCTTTCTAGGTCAAACATCGTTGAGAAAAGGTTGACCCAGTTGAGTGCCGTTGATCTTCCCACTTAAGCTTCAGTGCCCAGTGTGAAAGTGTGAAAGGACTAAGTAAACCTAATGGGTCATAAATGATCATCACTTGTTCCAGAGCTAACCTTCCGATCAGAACATGTGGTATAGATTTGGGTAGGTAGAGTAGACACAAATGTTACTCTGTTCGAACACCATTTTTCTTTTTAAAGAAGTTAAGAGTAGCCTGGTAAATATATATAATGACATCATTTCCAGGCTTCCAGCCAACACCCAGAACTCTCAAGTTATTAGCTGTACCTTTCCAACGCATTTGGACAGGCTCAGCAGAATCATTATTTGGCTGACCTTGACGAGGTGCAAGTTCTTCACTTAATTGCCAACACTTGACTTTGAATCCTCCTTTTTCAAGCATATTTTCCACATCTTGGATAACCTTTTGAGCTTTTTGAGTTCTTTTGTCTCAAAAGAATCAATGAGGTCATTAACATATGTAGACCTTTTGAGAAACTCTGCAGCTCTTAAGCTGTCATCCTGGAATCTATGAGCTGTTTTATAGATGGTTTCTGAGATGATAGCTGGAGCTGATTGGTCTCAAGAGAATCAATGAGGTCATCGACATATGTAGACCTTTTGAGAAACTCTGCAACTCTGGAGCAGAAGTGTCACCCATGTTAACACGCTACATAACATATACATCAGGTTCTCTGTTTTGGGTCTAAATTTCTCCACAAGAAAATCGATGACAGTTCCGATCTACCTCTTTCAGATGCACTGATTTTAAACATCTTCTTGATGTCTCCAACTACTGTAATAGGTTGTTCACTCCATCGAAGCAACAGACCTATTTGTTGTGAATTTCCTTCACTTAATTCAGATCAATTTCAGTCTCTTCTTTAAGACCTGGATGTGTTCCTTTAAGACAAATTCCGAATTTTCACCCTGCATGATGCTGAGATTGTCACCAGCACATGTAATTTCATGTTTTTGGGTGAAGAACGAAATTATCACAGCCCAGGAAAATATCAACTGGCCTTAAAGAAGATTAGCATCATATTCAGGATCCAAATTTTCTAATACTTTTGTATCAAGTTTGCTGACTGGACCTGTGATCTTGTCCATTCCAAAGGTAACAACTTTTACCGTTTGCCACTTTTTGTATGCAGGCTAATTCATGCTGGTGGGTGTCATATGTCTTTTGTACATTACCCATTGTAGTGACATCTAAGAAAAACGACTAAGCGTCCTTGCATTTTACCGATCAGCAGCTCTGTGTGTGATATAAGAGGTGTTGGTACCACTGTCACAGAATATGGTGGCTTGTTTGCCAGTGCCTTTTGGCACTAGCTTGTGTATCTGCTAGCCTAGCTACAGTCTCTCTTTCACGCCCAAGGAAGGCCATAAAGGGGACAAAAAGTTTCATGAGGTGATAGATCATGATACTTTCTGATCCACTCATAGTTCAGATGATTTGGAAGTAATACAGTTATTTTATCCACATCTCTCATGGTCAGTGTAGATAATTCACCAAGTTTATCAAGCTGGCTATAGGTGCCTTCAACTTCATCAACCAAGGCTTTGTAGTCCTCTTCCTTAACTTGTTTAAGTATTTATAACCCATCTAGTGCTGTCTGGACACCTGCACTAGGATCATCATAATAAGCCTCTAATTTCCGCCACATTACTTCGTACGCCTCAGGTTTTGTAATAAACACTGACTTTATGCGTTGAACTGCTTCACCTTTGACAGAGTTCTTTAACTCATGATCTAGAACTGTTTTAATTGTAGTACCTTCGTTCTGCCAATTCTTTTCAAACTGCCCTAAACTCAGGCCAATTTTTTTTTTTTTACCTGAAAAGGTTGGTGAAGACATCTTTTTGAGTTTAACATCAGGTTTGCGTGAATTTGGAGACAGACCTCCTCCATTCCAAAGTACATGTACTTGAAATCATTTTGAAATGGATTCAATGCCTGCCATGATGATCGAGGATGTTGGTGGTATTGGTGACCAGGCATATGGTGGAGGATTTTTTTTAAGCACCATACACCGAATCCATACCCATATTTACTCAGAAAGAATCGTAGGTGCTGTGTGGTGGTTCTTGCAACATTGGTGGGGAAATGCTCACTTGATGATTTGTTGGGGACACAATAGGAGCTCTCACAGAGCTACTAATAAGAACACATGACGCGGTCATGGCAACATAAAGAGTACTTGATGGACGTTGTGGTTGCTCAGTTGTATCTAAGTGACTTTCTTTTGAGACTGGCCAACTGGTCCTCCGCTTTGGTGTAGTGTCTTATGATTAGCTTTATAGCTCTTTTCCTTTCATCGCCAACTTGAACAATTACTTCAACCTCTTTTTCTAAGTCCTCTAATTCTTCCAAAGTGAGGAAGCCTTGAAGCTGTTCCATCTCTTCAAAGATAGATTTGAGTATTAGCTCAACTCTAGAGATTGTAAGTCAGGTTGACTTTTTTCTCTTCGGTATCAATCTTCGGTACCAATGAGTGAATTCTGCTCATATTCCTATTCTGTGCAACACGCACTGGAGCTGCCTTGACATTAATTTTGACCTGTTGGTCAGCGGCTTTTGCTGAATTAAACTTTGACGCAGCGTCCTTGTAAGTATTGGACACAGCTTCTGTATACTGTTCCAAATCTTGATTATTTAACACCCTGTGGTGAGACATGTCAGCTGGTGACACGAGTAACTGATAATCTTCATCTATAATGATGAAATCAGTGAAAGCTTTGTTGAGCTCATTCATCAGATCATGGAGTGTGTCCATATCTGAACCTCTGAAGATTAATCCAGTCAACCGTCTGGACAGGACAGTGACAGTTTGTTTCGCGTTGCTCCGATCTTTCTTCTGCTCTTCAGTATCAGCCATGTTGAATTTGTAGATCTTGTCTTTGAATGGAAACTTCAAGCTATGGCTGTCATAACTTCTTCCAACCACTCCTTTATAATGCTCAAATCTCTGATGTGATACTTTAGCAAGAATTTATAGCAGTAAAGGCCCATCTTGTAAAAAGATTTACTGTATTGGATTATAGGAATCCTGGTGTCTGAATACCGGTAGACTGTATAGCATTCTTTAGGGTCATTTCTGTGTGAATAGAAGGCCTTTTGAAAATTAAATGTCTTTATTGTAACTCTCTTTGGACTTGGTAAAACCTTAAAATAAAAAAACAAGGGAAATTAAGTAACATGCATTTGAAAAACATTGTCAGTTACCAAACACATGCAAAAAACAATAGTTGACTTAAATCCAGCAAATGAACTGATTCTGTAAAAAATGTCACTTTAAACTAAGTATCCACATATGTACGAAAGTATCTGAAAACTGTCTATTAAAAATCCAAGTATAAACACAAAGATTACGATTTATTGTCACATTTAGAAAGTAACAAACTGTCCGTTTATTTGAACTTCTCATCGCTTACTTTCCTCGCCAATGCAGTCTAAACACTAACTTGATTATTCTTCAGTACTTCTTAATTTATTCTTATACATTATTCTATACTCACTGAGTTTGTTAACCTGCATGCAGTTGGTCATATAATGATAACAATCTTTGTTTTATCTCGATATTCTCATAGGTATATATATATATTTTAAATCTATTTATTTATTTTAGAAAATATATATTTAACAAATTAAAGTATCCTCTCTATTGAAAAAAACCGTCAATAATAATTTAAAAATGCTAAATATATATTTCTTAAACGCAATCACACTGGCAAAGGGATGTCGATTAATTAAAATCGAGGAATCATCTTATGTTCTAGATAAAGTGCCATGGCAGAGACGAGTTTCTTAATAAACCTTAATCCCGAGTTGTGTAATGTATTTTTAACTGTTATATAACTGTACATATATGTCCCTATGTAGTTATTGTTATGACCCTCGGCCCTCATGAAAAGAGGTTTAATTATAGGACTCGTTGGAAGAGCATTAAATAATGTTGGTGCCTCTATTCTGAATGGGTGACATGTCTGAATTGTTCAGTACGACAAAACGATTACCATGAAGCATATTGTCACTATCAGATCATATACTAGCAGTATAGAGTGAGCAGCTCAGGTCGCAATTGCTATTACATAATAAGGAAGGGTTTAACGTGATCAAGTACTGTTGATCACATAAATAGAAGTGCAGCTCAATTTTTGTGCCGCACTACTATTTATGTAGTAATATTTTATTACAAAGAAGAAATCAACGTTATTATGTACTAAGGAGCGGGGGAAGGCTCCTTAGTAGATGTTAAGTTAGGGATATACGTTATTTAGTACCAAGGAGCAGATGAGAGCGGTGTCCTCGACGTACCGTCACCGGTTGAGCAAGATGGCGTCGTGAGGGGTCACCGGAGTGCATGACAAGTGTGTCGTCTCCTTGTTTAGGAATTTCGGCGGTTTGATTGTGTACAAGTCAATGACTGAGTTTGGTTCTTTAGTACATGATAAGTCAGCGCTGTGCGTTATTCAGTAATAATGAGCGGGTGGTTAGCACGTTAGTACACGTTATTTAGTATTACGGTGTGGGGAGAGCAGCGCCCTCTACATGACGTCACAGGTGGAACGTTATGGTCGTGGTTCTGGGAGTTAACTCCGTTGCCTAGAGAAAGGGGACGCAAGTCTTATATACCAGTACGGAAAATGGGTGTCTTGAGTTGGCGGTTTAAAAAAGAAGGGGATTAATTTATTCCAGACCTGACGATAGCTGGGTATGGACAGTGTAAATGACCCAGCCGGATGACAAGCCATGTTATGCAACGACTTTGACGTTGAAAAAATGTGCCATTACGTCAATATTTCGTGTAAACGCGTCTCCTAGCGTCCTAAAGAGAACGTCACAACAACGACATCGATCGAGTTATCTCCCTTGAAAATGCAAGTACAGATGGCGCTTTGTTGTGGACATCCGGGCATTTGAGCTAACATTTGCTATGACATCATAAAGAAGGGTTGTTACTTATCATGTAGTGGGAAGCGGGTGGGTAACAGAGCACGATTGAAAAAGGGAGGGCTGCTCCTAGGGCTGTCATGGGGTGGTGTGGGTGTCTTTCCGTGATGCTTAGCGCGCCACTGTGGGGAAATCTAGGTCATTTGGGCTAGTTTAGTTAAAGTTTAGTTTATTGTTTATTGAACTCAGACTCATACAGATACATAAAATCCATTTACAGAGCTGATAACATATAACAGATGGGATATAAC
>JAQQZZ010102161.1:0-31630 GCA_030265115.1 Mopalia vespertina
CAGGAACCATATCTAAGTCCTTAAAATAGCTTTTTAAGTAGCCATATTATGGACGAAATTGGAGGTGATTTACAGTACCCTTGACCACCTCACAAAACACCAATCAATCAAAAATATAATAATTAAATATAACTTTACTAAATGAATGGTTGCTTGTGTTTATTATTTTCAGACGAAGAATAAATCCAAAGGCACGGGATGTTACTCCAATAAAGTGATAATGTTGATCACAGACGGGGCTACAGAAAACTATGAATGGGTCTTCCAAAAATACAACTGGGGACCAAATAACACAGTCTTTGTAAGTTAAACTTCATTGTTTTCAAGGGTTTTTGTAGGATTGTGGATTTGATTCTGGTATTGGACTGTGAGGTAGACCTGTTCTACTTATTTAATAGTGGATTTTCCCAAAAAATAATTCAAATACTGTTAATGGTCTCTTTTACTTTACTTGTTGCCAAGGGTTTAGGCAGAGGGGTGTCCACCCGTCCTTTGGACACCCTGAATTGAACAATTGCCTCATTTGGACACCTTGTTTTAAGAAACTTTAACATGAAGGAGATAGGAAAACTTAAAAATTGGACAGCCAGTTACTTAAAATGTGAAGCAAAATGACAATTTTGGACACCATACTTTTGATTTTTGGCTAAACCTCTGCTTGATGCTGCATTCATATATTGGTCTTGGTATAAATGATTTTGTTTCTGTATTTTCCATAGTGTGACTGTATCACTTAGAATGGGTATATAGATTAGGGATTGATGAAAGTCATTTTCTTGATTACCTTTTATAAAAAATTGAATTTTTGATTTACTAAAATTGAGCAAAATTTTGATTTGACAGCGCTTTGATGTTATGAAAAGTTCAAAAGCCTAAGGACATGTACTTTAAATAAAAGCTCTAATTGAAAATGAATTTCGATAAAATCTTGAATATTCGTAGTTGAACGTTTAACCCTTATCAAACAAACAAACTAAGTATGATGTAAAACTTCCAATGCTGATATAAGCGTCACTATTTTAGGAGTTAATTAAACTTGAGTAAGGGGCAAATTATTAAGTGCCAATAAAATACCTGAATAGAAAGCAAGGTATAAATCGATTCTTTTTCCTGTGATTTGTTACATAGGTTCGAGTTTTTACCTATCTTATTGGTCGTGAGGTATCAGACAGCAGACAAACAAGATGGATAGCCTGTGTTAATAAAGGTGAGTGGGATCTTGGCAGATTGCATCTAGAAATGTCCTTTTACAGGCTCGTGTTAACAGATTTCAGCCCGTGGCCAGGGCTTAGAGGTTAGCTTGTCTGCCTGCTAATCCTACTCAAATGTACTGTCAAAGAGTTAGAGTCTGACTGTCCACCATCAGGTACATGTATATGAGTGAGCTACATGGTTTTTACAAGGTTTCTTCACGGTTTTCCACTGTATTAAAGGGAGAAACAGTGTAAAATGGGCAATCGGTCCTCATATAGGTGAAATACCCTTTAGTAGGACATTAAACCCATTTTAAACAAGCAAACAAACAGTCTTTGGTAGTAAATGAAATACCATTCAGCATGGAATTAAACCCTAACCAGACAGGTGCTGTTGGGGAGAAAGAACCGAACGAGGTCTTCCCTAGCCTTAAGTGATGTCTTATCTTCACCATTTTCTTGTGTCCATGTTATGTGTCAACATGCCAAAACTTTTTGCAATGAACGTAGGAGCTGGGATGCACTGCCTTCGATCCAGTCGTAAAATAGATCCTTCTAGGCAGCTCCCAGCCTCAAAACCATATCCATAGGAGCCTGTTATCATACGATCTCGGTAATGGTCATTTCTGATAATTTGTACTCAATATCCAGCTAAACCGCTTTCCATTTCAAATACTTCGCCATTTTCCACTGTTATAATGCGCATGAGCAAACACCAAACATGACAACACATTTTAAATCAAAATTTGATTCATCAGACCAATAGGGCAGTATAAAAAATGAAATACCCACGATATTTGATCGGAAATGTTACCGAGACCGTATGATGCCAATATAAAGTTATAATTTTGAGTCTGGGAACTGCCTAGAAGGATTTATTTTACAACCAGATCGAAGGTAGTGCAGTGCTGGAGCTACATTCTTTGCAAACAAAAATTGGGCATTCGTTATGCCGTTGATACCTGATATATAACATGGCCACAAGAAAATGGGGAAGGTAAGATGGCATTTTAGGCTAGGTATTCCCATGGTTATGCAAACTTATTTTAGGAGGACCTATTTATAGATTTCTCAAACTGTTTGCAGTGTTCATCTTAATTTGCATTTTGCTACTGAATTTGTTAATCCAATAATCAATGAAGTTTATATTATAAAGCAAATTTGCTTTATTTTTCATAAATGTACAGTTGTTTGTTTAAAAAATCAGCAAAGCCACGTCAAATGTTATCTCACAAAATTTTAAGGTTATGCAGGAAAAGATTACAACATAGTCCTGCTAAACAATCAATGTATTCAGTTATAGGTTTTTTTTACGGTGGTAAATCATGACCTACATTGATTGGATGGAAGTTATGCTTCACATGTGTATTTTAGTTTCTCTTTCATTTTCAGGTTCGCCAACTCGTATCTCAACTCTAGCAGATGTACAAGAAAACGTTCAGGTAAGGTGCTATATTTAATTGATTGGACACCAAAAAGGAGCTTCTCATTGCCCTTATGTTCTCAGAACTAAGGGGCAACACGGTGCCAATCAGGTGTTGCGTCCTTTGTTTTGAATCTTGGCATAAATCCCAAACAAACGTTGTGTCTCTGTCGTCGTAGTATAGTTCTATGCTTCTATTGACAGGACCACACCTTCCAAAACATATTTCTGACTTTATATTGGACAATGGAGACCATAAACCCCCATAGCTCTCTCTGATTTCATTGAATTTTGGTTGGTTTTGGATCAAACAAGATCTACCCTTACAGAAAAATCCTATGGGATTTAGATTAAGAAAATCTTATAGGATACCATAGGATTCTATAGAAAAATCCTATAGGATAACATTGTAAGGCTGGTTGGGTGTTGCAGCCTCAAGAAGCTATTCGTGCCATAGGTTTATGTTAATCATAAGACCTAAACTTAATTACATCATGAAATTATTGTTTTTTTGGTCTGCAAAATATATTTTGCAATTGCAGGATAAATTTTGCTCTTATTCTTATCTGGATTTAACAGTTTTCCCAGTGTGAAACAGTGTAAGGGTAATTGCAACAACACCATAACAAGGAGCTAATTTGAATCTGGGAATCTTGAGGAGATGTTGTAGCATTGTCCTTTAATGTCAGAGCTGTTGTGATTCCGAGCCTTTATAGTAACACAGTATAAAGTATAAATGTCTGACATAAACAAACTGCTGCCACGAATGGTTCGGTGACAGACGACTGTTTTCAGAGATCAAATGACCTCCCTTGCCTATGTTTACAGATTTGCATTGAGATCAGGTTTTTAACCAGAGTGAAAAACGAATCCATTATCTTTCTTCAAAGTTTTTACTTTAATTGAATAATCCGATGGAATTCCTAGAACATGATCTGTTGAACTCTCTCGGAGTCAGTTCGAGTTGGTTTTGGACCTGATATTGCATGTAGTTTTAGATATGTCGATGTGTTTTCAGTTAAGATAGTGTGGGCAGTGTGGTTTGATATGACGGTGTGATTCCAGAGAGGTGTGGTTTTAGATATGACTCCTTTCATGTATGGCTATGGGGTTTCATATATGATCGTGTGGTTTCATATATGGCAGAGTGGTTTCAGAGAGGGCGTTGTGATTTCAGAAAAGGCAGTGTGGATTCAGAGAGGGTACTGTGGTTTCATATATGGCAGTGTGGTTTCATATATGGCAGAGTGGTTTCAGAGAGGGCAGAGTGGTTTCAGTGAGGGCAGTGTGATTTCAGAAATGGCATTGTGGATTCAGAAAGGTCACTGTGCTTTTAGACAGGACATTAAACACAAAGCAAATAAACTGGATCTATGTTTACTTTTCTAACAATGTCTGTTTGAATTGGCCTGGTTATATAATGAGTTAAATTACTTGGTTTCAATTACAGGACCTAGAGTGTATGTACTTTTGAACACTTTCAGGAGTACACATTAATCAAGGGCATAATTCGGTTAAGCCATTACATACCACTTTTACTATTCAAGACATTTGAAGCTGACAATTGGACCATTTTTTTTCATTTTTTTTTTTCTCCATGTTAAAGTTAGCGGGTCTAATACAAGACATGTTTTGGTTCTCTGATAGGTTGTATTGTACTCCGGTGTTCATGTATTGAACATTCCACCACTGTGTTTTGTCATGTGTCAGTAGAGACATGTATCACGATCCCCTTGTGTCTAGTTTACAGACTTATCACTGGTAAGGGTTGCTTTTCATATTGAAAATTCTTCTAACAATATGGTGATTAAGCTTGGGTCATATTGTCCCAGACAGTGTGTGAGTGTGTGTTTGTTTGTAGTGCAACGGACCTTGCTAACCGATGTGGAAAATATGGCTAGCATAATCAAATCAGCCTTATGACAGATCTATGAGCTTAGACCGTGTACCATGAGAATAATCAGTCAGGCTGGTCAACGGATTTTATGGCGTCCTGTTTCCTTGTTTTGATCCGTATTGCTGCTGGCCGGAACAGTTTCAGTACAAATTGATTGAATCATTGATTAAATTCATTCATCTGTATTTCCTCAACATCAAAGTCACTGATACCTTATCCCTAACCGAGGTATTGATTTCTTATCAACCTGGCCCTTCTAATTACCTTCGTTAAGTTAATTACTTTTCTTTTCTTTCGATTTGTTTTTCTTTCATTTTGGATCATGCCTTCCTGTGGTCATTTCAGAAGTCATGTATTTTTGTTGTTATATTTTTGTACAAGATCACCTGTAGTTGTCAGCTATTGTATTTGTAGTGTGTGTTCAGAACAATGCCTTGTGGAACACAGTGGGTAGAGTGGAGGGGATTTCTACAACGTCTGCCGAAGAACTGCAATACTCCTCTATTTTCACCCTTTAGATCATTTTGATAGTTGTTTGTTTCGTTATTATGATAAAAGAACTAATTCTTAAAGGCTTTTTGACCTTTCAAGATTACACTAATTAAAGTTTGTTGTGATTTGAATAAGGTTTTTATTGTTTCAATTTTCAAGGTCAAATAGTAGTCAGCCGGAGGGGAGGGAGATATATGTATACGGCAACACTAAGCCAATTTGTTGTGAAGTCGTTGTTTAGTGTCCTGTGATTCTCTTGTCTTGTTATTGTTTGTTGTCAGTGGTGTCAAGGGTGGCTTCCTTTACCCCTTGGGTTGGAACCCGGTCATATGAGTGAAATAGGTTAATTACATGTAGGTATGGCGTTTAACCCCAATCAAACAAATGAATTCTTTTGCTGCCAGTTACGTCGAGGTTGGTTTCCTTATTCCATTTGTTCTGAACTTTAACCTATAAGTTAAATAACCTTAAGTATGGTACAAAATCAGAATTAATGAAACAATCAGTTATATATAAAAATGTGTAATTGTTTGCACAATAATTCTGAAAATAGGTTTTTATTGTTTTGCCATCAAGTTAACAGTTGTCAGTGTGTGAACAGTTCAAACATTTTTTTATCACTCAACAAACAATCTAAGATTTGCATGTAATACAAACTATCTCTGACTTGTTTATTATTTCAATATTGAAGAGAATGTAACATTTTACAGTTTAGAAAGTTTTTACTGTTTCAATGCTCAATTTTATAATTGACACTTTGTTGGAATGTTAACGAGCAGATATTCTTTATTGTTAGTAAGATTTGAAGAATTGGATTCTGAAAAATATGTTTGTTTTTTGTTTTTGTTTTTGTTTACAGAAATATATCAAGGTAATGAACTGTCCAACACTTTATGAAAAAGACAAGAATTTTTACAGTTTCAAACCTCAGTATTATAATGAACACTTTGTTGACATTTTTATGAACCGAGATCTTTTAGAGTCTCGGAGAGTTGGATTCTGAAAAATATATACATTTTTTGTTTGTTTTGTTACAGAAATATATCAAGGTAATGAGCCGTCCAACACTTTTTGAAAAAGACAAGAATGTTGCCTGGACTCCAGCATATTTAGATTTTATACATACTCTTAGAAAAAACAAGCAAGCCAATGTAAGTATTTTTATGATCATCAGCTTTGCTTTTTTTCTTTTTTTTGAAGAACATGGTTCTGGAAATTGACACTATATCAAGAATTTTAATGACAATCACGGAAAATTAAAAAGGGTGTACCAATTGTGTGTTGTTGTTTTTTATTTTATTTATATTTTTGTGGCTTGAAAAGTGACAAATGATCATTCAGTAAATTATAATTGTTGACTTCATATGAATGTTGAATAATGTTGTTGGCAGTGTTATGCTTGTTACGATAGCGGGGACTTTTGCCCTCAAATATTTATTGTTAAATGCTAAAAAGTCATGGAATTTTTCATAAAACTATAATTGAATTCAATCCGGTCTGCTTGAACCATGTGGACTTTCTGGTCCAATGATTTCAATCCATGTTCACATCTGTCAGTTATTGTCTGTGAAGGAAGAGAAAATACTTAAAGAAAATATGCACTATGGATTATAGTTACCTTTAATAATGTCTTGAAATTGTTCATTATCTTTTGTCTAAGGTCAGAATGTCCAGAGCATGGTCATGTTATAGCTACTTTGCACTTCAGGAATATTAATTTTCCACATATTATGGTAGTGGTGGCTATACATGTTCCAGTAGAACACCGACATATTCATAAAATATCCTTAAGGCGCTAACAAATTCTATTTTGTTTGTATTGTACCATGTACGTCATTTTATCTGTTTCAGGGGTTGCATCTCATGACTTCGGTGTCTCAGCCTGTATTTGACAAAAGAAATGACACGGTGAGACGTTTGTGAATATTTTTGATTATACTAATCCTACTTCCATGTACCACTCACAGGTTTTAGTAGGCTGTTGCCTCAGGTATATGAGTGAGTCACACAATGTGGCTCCAGCAGTCGCGGGGTGAAGTGGACAATCCGGCGTCATAAAAGTGAAATACCCTTGAGTATGACATTTAAACCCCAATCAAACAAATAAATTAGTCCCTTACAGATGGAAGAGGAGGTGACTACAGGTTACCTCTTGTCTGTCTGTCCGTCTGTAATGCAGTCAATTTTCACCACTTTTTCAATATGTTTCATCGCATTGAATTCCAAGTTTAAATGCAAATTTATTACGACTGACAGGTTACCGTTCTCTATCAGTACAGCAGCATTTCTACCTAAAAATACAATAGACAAATTTTATTCTAGTACATCTCTGAAATCCATATTGCATTAAAAATAGAGATGAATTTTGACCAAAATTGTCAGCAATGTGCAGAGAATGATTGAGGTCTTTTCTTCACATTATCTCAAAACTAAGGACAATTCACTTTAATTTGCAGCTGTCGGAGTGATTTACGGTAAAAACTGATAAAACAAATTGTTGGAATTGTGAATGAAATAAATTTGTTTGTGTTTAGAATTAACCTACTTGTGTTTTATGAAAGATTATGTAGTAAAAATAAGTGGAAATTTAACTCCTTGTCATCTTCCTTTTCCAGAATGGAGGTAAATTACTAGGTGTTGTGGGAACAGACATTCTTATTTCTGAATTAACAAGACTTACTTCTAAATTCATGGTAAGTTTTATACCTACCAGACACCTCTTATGTAGTCTTATAAGAGGCATAAAATGTACATCTTATTTTTCATAGGTAAATGCAGTATGTCATGAGTGTAGACATGTTGTCTTGGTTAGAATTTGGTGAATTTCAATTTTCCAATGGTGATGAGCACTTGACATTTCACGGTTGTATTATTAGCTTGGGTATTTAGTGTTGAAGTACATAAACGTGTACAAGTGAAATACCCTTAAGCACAGCGTTCAAGACCTATTAATCAATAGAGCCAATGATAAAAACCAAAATAAAATTACCAACCACAAAAATGTCCATGCTTTTACATTCAGAGACAAAGCTTCTTAAATCTAAAATTATTGAATAACAAAGATGCTGGTGATTTTAGAAAATATGGAAGTGCAGGATTGAATTGAGATTTCTTTCTTTTTAGAACTAGTTCTTGGAAGTTTGTAAAAGCTATAACATTTAATAATGGATGAAACTCAAAAACATACACAATTTCAGATACTCCAATTTTTTGTAAAACATTTGTTTATTTCTTCTTCTATTTTCAGCTGGGAGTAAATGGTTATTCTTTCGTGGTGACAAACAATGGATATGTGTTATACCACCCAGAACTCAAACTTCTGGTAAGATTTTATTAATATTTTAAATTACATTCCCCGTTTTGCTTAATTGAATGTCAAACTGTACATCTACAGAATCCAACCTGGTAGGTGTCCTCTGGCTAAGGGGCAGTTTGTGTTGAGAGTAGCAATGCTGTTTTACTTAGCACTGGAGGAAGATTCCCTTTCCAACATTATCAAAGCGCTTCACATTTTGTGATATAAGTCCTATAAGTCATATAAGAAACATAACATAACATATGGCATAAGACCGTAATCAAATATACAATCTGTAAAGAAATAATTTACAGTTGAGCTGTTTGTATTTTGTTTGAAATGACATTATTTCCTTAAATTAATGTGAATTGTATCCTTGGTTTTTTTTTTCAGAAATGGAAAACAAAAATTCCCAAATATAAAAGTGTGATTTTAACTGAGATAGAACAGGCAAAGAAGGCTGAAGAGGTAGGTGCAATCTTTGATTGTGTGGAATGAATTGAAGATAGTATAATCTAACGTTATTAATTTATAATGCAGAAGTTAAAACAGGCTGTGTCATTCAGGAGTGAGTGCCGGTGCAATCAGGCTGTGGTTTAGTGGTTAGTTTGTCAGACTACTGATCCTCCTTCACTGTGCCGCTTACAGGCTGGGTCCCCCGAGTTAACCTCAAGCATTCAGGCTGTGGTTTAGTGGTTAGCGTGCCAGACTACTGATCCTCCTTCACTGTGCCTCTTACAGGTTGGGTCCCCAGACTTCACCTCAAACAGGTGATTGGGTCAAATCAGCTGACTCCGGCAATCGCTTTTTTGCAGCATATTAAAGTAGAGTATGAAGTGGACAATCCGTCATCAGATAAGTGAAATACCCAGAAGTATGATGAGAAACCCCAAGCAGTTACATATACATGCTCAAATTTTTTTTTTTAAATTTTTTTTTTATTTTCAAACTATTCTTGTCGGTAGGTTGGATTAAACAATGGCTTGGTTGGCTTGATGACCTTATCAAACAAATTATTATTTCCTGATGGGTTTTTTTCAGCTCAAAATCTCCATGATAAATAGAGAGTCCGGAAGCATGAAGATTAAATCCAGAAAATATTATCTCGAAATGGTGAGTTTATTCACATTGCCTCAATAACATCTTCATTCTGCTACTCTTTCCAATATGTATGTTAAAAAAGATGCAATAAAATTATGATTTAAGTGCGGAACTAAAAGACACTGGAACATGGCTTCATGGAAAAGGATATACAGTCTTTACACAACTATAATTTTGTAGGTATTATGTCCCTTTGATAGGGGCCCACAGCCGTGGCTTAGTAGTAGCGTGTGCGCTTATTTATCCTACTTTTTTTTTATTACACTCCCACAAATTTTATCTGGTGGCTGGTTTTGTTTCTTTTCGGTTTTCCACTGTTTTTAAGCAAGGAACAGTGTCAAATGGACCGTATGCCATCCTATAATAAGTAATATCTTTTAAACTAACTACCCCAAGATATAAAGGAAACCTATGATAAGGTACATGTACACAGACATAAGCATTGTATAGGTCACCTTCGGGTAGAGTATATCCAGTGACTTTCAAATTAAGTTTGACGTTAAATTATTTTTACAACTTAAATTTTGCTCTTCCATTTCACAGAAATTGGCAATTGTTCGAACAACCAATTATTTTTATGCCCCGATTGGTAGTGCAGACATTCCCTTTAGGTATGTATGATTATCTTTATGAAAAATTTATCAAATAAAGCTTTTATAAATGTTTAAAGGCAAGGTACACTGTATACATGTTTTCATATAGCACTGAACTGATCACAAGCACAGAATCTTTCTTCGAAAAACACAATCCCTAAATCATATCTGGGTGTAAGTCTTTTCTTTATGACACGATTTAAATAGTATATTAGTAATAATAGCTTTGAATTCAAAGGGATATGTTGTAATTTTTTTTTTAGTTTGGCTATAGCTTTGCCTTCAGGATATGGGGAAGCTTATATATCAGCCTTTGCAGATATTTCTAATTATGGTAAGTAAAGAATATTTTTTTAATTTATAGCATATGTCAGGGGAGATCATTATTAGACAAATACCTCTTTAAAGTAACACCCAAGGGAGGTTATAAAATATCACACTTAAAGGGAGATAACTTTTGTGTAAAACAAAATCTGCTAGATTATTTTGGATGAAAAATTCATTATTAAAGTCACACCCAATAAAGATTAATTGGAATATTGAAAATAAGAAATGTAAATTTTCTGATTGGTTGAAAATATGGTAGGAGACATAATTTAATGAAAAATTCATTAGCAAAATTACTTATTTGAAGTCATAGAATATCACACTAAAGGGAGATAACACGTATCCTTCTGCATTCTCATTCAATATTTTACATTTGTTTCATCAAAGATTTGTGTGTCACGGTTGTTTTTTAGCTTCTGAATTTGTCTTGTGATTGTGGATTGCTGATTCTTCTTGGGTGTATATCACATTTCTGAATTTTCTGTTTTTCTCTCAGATCCGAAACATTTTGAAGGAGCAGGAGTGGAAATCGCACCCTGGTAAGCTTGTTTGTGAAGATCAGATTGGAAATATTTTTAACAAAACCATTCTGGAACGAAATAATGTTTTAAAGAATATATTTTTTAACACTTTTTTTGAACAAAAAATTAATTTTCTGAAACCAGCAACTGTTATAATAATAGCTTACTACGTAGTGTCTTGCCGTACATAGTTCCCTTTAATATCGTTATAAATTCTAAAAATGGTCATTAAATACTCATTTAAAAGTAAGTTTACTTTTAAATTTCTTTCAGGGTAAGCAGTTCTGCTAAGACTTTGAAAGTGTCAATAACTTTTAAATTAAAATGAATTACCAATCAACATGGCGTAAAACATGAATCAGTCAATTTATTGATTGTATAATTTTTTGATAGGCCTTACTGTGAAAACTTGGAGGTAAAACCTAAAACAGGAAGATGTTTAGATGCTCTGCTCAAATACCTGGAAATGGGGAAAGCTCGCAATGCAACTTACAAGCAAAAGTGTAAGTATCCTATTTATTTGGTATTTATATATACACAGGTTCAGCCAATAATGGGCGGGTGGTTGGAGGGAGCTTCATGTTAACCTGGTGCTCTCAGAGCTAAAGGGGAACGGGAAGCCGATCTGTTTGTGGTGTCAGTATTGCGTCCTGTATTTGTCTCGTCCTTTGTTTGTTGCCAGTGGTGTCGAGGGTGGTTTCCTTCACCAATTGGGCTGGCACGTCATATAAGTGAAATACCCTTGAGTACGTGTAAAACCCCAATCAAACAAACATCAGCCAATAATGGAAAAGGATTAGTTGTATGCTTCCTGATGCCCATGTGCTTTCAGAGCTGAAGGGAACAGGAAGCCAGTCTGTATTTGTATTACGTTCTGTGGTTATCCGGTTTTGTCTTTGTTTGTTGCCAGGGTCGTCTAGTGGGGTAACAAATAATATTCTTAAGTACAAGAAGGTCTCCAAATAAATTATTGATCAGTTTTGTATCTTTTCTTTTCTCAGGTTCGACTGATATGGTTGAAAGTCTGTTATTTGACGCCAGTGTAACCAGTAGAATTCACCAATCATGGATTGGGAGAAATACTCCTGAAAAGTAAGTTTACCTCGCCAAAAAGAACCACCGTTCACTGGATCACAGGGGTGGTTTTCTTCAGGTTTCCTCTCGGTTTTCCACTGTAACTAGGCAAGGAACAGTTTGAAGTGGATAATCTGTTGTCATATAAGTGAAATACCCTTGAGTACAACTTTAAATCCCAATCAAATAAACAAAAAGGACCATTATGTAAGCTGACGGAAATAATCAAGCTGCATGTATGGTAGCTATATCAGCTAAAATCAACTAAGGCTATATGTAGTTTGTTGAACAAAACTCTATGTACTGAAATGAAATTAAACAAAAATTATATTAAATTTATACTATCAACCAAATCAACTTTGATTAAAAAAGCAATACTTGTCTATTAAGAGAAACATTTGGTGTAGCCCTGTGCACTGTTTTTTTCGCCAAGTTTTAATTAAGAAACCTGGGTGGAAAATTTTTAAAACAATTTATTTTTTTACTTTTATAACTATTATTTGAGTTTGTTGCAATCAGTCATTCAGTCAATCTATCAATCAAGTCTGTCAAATGTAAAATTTTCATTTCAGATTCAAAATTCTTTCTTCTGAAATACTAAAGCAGTTGGCACGAGGAAGCAGATATATATTTTATTTAATTCACATTTTAATGAATTTTGAGCTACATGTTTATTTTATAATACTTACAGATACATTTACAGCTGTTGAAATCAGTGTTACAGTCTTCTGACATATTTTTTAACTTGTTTCTATCATTAGGTGCTCATACATGGAAGGAGCATGGTGTTCTGTCAGCCATCTAATTGAGTAAGTTAACATTCAATGTTCAAATATTCTTTCACATATGTGATTATGTCGTTTTCCACCACATTTAAACAGGGAACTGTGTGAAATGGACAATAGGTGTCATATAAGTGAAATAGCCTTGATTAGGACGTTAAACCCCAATCAAACAAATACTTCACAGATATAGGTTGTCTACATATACACCGAAGTTTTGTCTCTACAATTAGCTTTTAGGTGTGGCATTGATTGATTGATTAATCTCACACGGTAGGTCAGTTATAAATTCTAAGAATCAACTTCATTAAACAGCAAATACTTGGACAAGTGTTCATTTTAAGTCTATCCCAGAGATAAATCATGCGGCTGTAAACTCCAATTCTCTCCTTGAGTTGGTTGACTACCCCAAACATATCCTTTTTTCGACAACACTTCACCCACTGTCATTATTGACTATCGTTGACTATCATTTTTACTAGCAGAGTCCTCTTGTAACACAACATCTGATTGGTTGCTTATATGTTCCACGCATCCAATCAATTGCTTAGAAGCCGAGTATGATTATATGAGATCAATCCAGCAAGGGTTGTAATGCAGAGGAGTTCGGAATAAAACTCTTGGCTAGAGAAGATGGGGTTTAGCAGGCACTGTCAATTTGCACAATGTTTTACATCCTCTATATCGTGTCAGTGATGTTAAGACAAAGCAGAATGTCTTTATTCACAGAGCCTTCAGCCATGGTTCAGTGATGAGCGTGTCGGCTTACTGATTCTCCTTTGATATGCGGCTCACTGGTTGAGGTCCCTCGTTCAACCACAGGTATATGAGGGAATCACTTGATGTAGCTCTGGCAATCGTGTTGATGGTTTTTAGGAGGTTGCCTCACGTTTGTTTTGGTCTTTTTACAATCAAACAAACAAACACTCCTTTACCCATTAGGTTAATGTTGTGGTAAGTGATATGACCTGAGGTATGACACTGGCTCACGTAAATAACAACCAATGATAACAATACAGGTTTTAAATTTATTGTTTTTTTTTTTTTACTTATTATAGACAAGGGGTAGAGTTGTTGTTTTTGAGCACCAGGACAGGCTTAACGAGATTTATGAAGACCTCGCCCAATCTGACTGATCAGTAAGTGTTCTCTCAATCATTCCTGTTTCTATCCCGTCCTATACAGGCCCGCTTAGTGGTTAGTGTGTGCACTAACTAAGCCTACTTCGATGTACCGTTCACGTGATCGAGTCCTCCTGTCGAACATCAGGTATATGAGTGAGTCACGTGATGTGGCTCGAGCAATCGAGGGGGGTGGTTTTTACAAGGTTTCCTCCTGGTTTTCTACTGCAATTAGGAAAGGAACAGTGTGACAATCCATTGTCATATAATGAAATACCCTTGAGTACAACGTTAAACCTAAATCAAACAAACAAACTGTAATTAGGAAAGGAACAGTGTGACAATCCGATGTCATATAAGTGAAATACCCTTGAATACGACATTGAACCCCAATCAAACAAATAAATCAATCATTCCTTACATTTCAATGGTGTATATATAATGAATATATATACTGCTTTGTAGAGTGTTTTTGACGGAGAACATGAATTCTGTGGATGACTTATATTACAAGAGAGCGGCTGATGCTGGCAGAGACAATATTGTTTTCTCAATACCACTGAGTATAAGTAAGTAAAAGTAGTTATTTATTCACTGTTTCACAAAAAGTTTCACAGAATAAACTGTGTTTCTGTCAAATCTGAGATGAGTATGTAGAGGGATTTGAAACTCCGCTACCCTTCGAATCATCGATCCGAGAATGTGTTACTCGGTTAGCTCGTTTCAAACAACATGTTGGGCGTTTTGGTCAAACATATGAAGTCCACTCAGTAGGCCAAGCTAGCCCTAACTGAAACTCCCTACACTGCACTTGCCTATACTGGGCAGACTTAATATGTTTGAGCAACACGCCCAATGTGTCGTTTGGAACGAGCTAGCCGAGAAACACATTCACAGGTTGATGATTCGAAGGGTAGTGGAGTTTCAAATCCCTCTACATACTCATCCCAGGTCAAATTGATAACCATTACTTTGAAACAATTTAGAGATGGTTCAGCCCAATTTTGTTTTGCTCCTGATTTTGAGAGGTTCCCTCTCAGTTTTCCACGGTATTTAAATAAAGCAGTCACTACGTTAATCACCTATAATTTTGTCTAAGAATAACTGTAACTTTCTTGATAGTTGTATAAGTATTATATTATCTAAACAAACATGCTTTCTTACTGGTGGAGGAGGGAGAGTCCTGATGCCCTGGTGCTCTTACAGCTAAGGAGCAACAGGAAGCAGATCTGTTTGTGATGTCTTTGTTGTGTGGTGTCCTGTGATTGTCCTGTCCTGTCTTTGTTGCCAGTGGTGGTTTCCTTCACCCATTGGGCTGCCATGTGAGTGAAATAACCTTAAGTATGGCGTTAAACCCCAATCAAACAAACAAACCAAGCTTTCTACCTGAAAAGTTCTCAAACCCAATTTCTAAACCCTAAAAATAACCTCGAAAGTAATAATTTTATGGACCAAATTAAGATGATTTAGAGTATTTCCTCATATACCAGTAAGTGAAATAGCCTTGAGTATGATGTTAAACTGCAATCCAAGAAAGTAAAGGATTTAGACGTCAAATGAACTTATGTTTATTCCACATGTTGAACTTAATTTATCAAAGCAATGTTGATGTTATTTTATTTCCATGTTAGATTTTTTTGTTTTCATCACTAAAACTGTAAAATAAGTAGCACGAGTTATATACATCCTTATATTAGCATCTGTTTGTGACGTCTTTGTATTGCGCCCTGTCTTGTCTTTGTTTTGCGCCCTGTCTTGTCTTTGTTTGTTGCCAGTGGTGTCGAGGGTGGTTTCTTTCACTCAATGGGCTGGCACGTCTTCATGTGAGTCAAATAACCTCAAGTCTTGCGTTAAACTCCAATCAAACAAACAAACATATATTTGGTTACATCTACCTGTATATTCGCCTGTAGTCCTTTGATTTAGGGCATTTAATGCTGATGGTAGACATCATGATTGCACTGGAGAAACATTCATTTTGATGGTTGTGTTTTGTTGCTATTTAATGTTGGAGTAAACTGCTATTTTATAAGTGAAATACTCTTTAGTATGACATTGAGCGACCAATCAATCAATTAAAAAAGACCGTATTATCTATAGAAAAGGGTACTTTTGCTTATGTTTTCAACCAGTAAGATCTCAGCAAAACTGGCTTAATCTGGGAATATGCTATAGTATCACTGTTTTATTTTACATTAAAGTTAAATTGTTAATTTTTAATTTAAATTTGCGCGCATTTACAGACACTGGATCAAGTAATCTTTCGTTTCATTCATTTCCACTTTTTTTATCAAAACCTGGCTGTTCATATTTAGCCCAAATTTTTATCAATCTTTCTTGTTCTATTCATTCTTGAAATTTCAGCTTATTTTTCATCTTGTGGCTTGTTATTGTTTCTTGTTTGTATTTTTAAAAGAAGGTATGGCAAATCCTAAAACATAGTGAATTTCTTACAATTACACAGTTTGATAGCTGTCTATTAAAAAGCAAAATCCGCACCTAACAATTCAACAAAATCATCAAATTTTAGCTGATAAAAATACAATTAAATTTCTAATCCAAACTATTATTTAAACAAAAAATACAAAGGATTTTCAAACTTATCAAGTCATGAACTTTTACTGAAAGTTCACTGGATGTAAACAAAAATTTACATGCAATATGAAAGGGTCGTTGATTTTTTTAATAATATCTGATTTTGGATTATCAACACAAAAAGGTTAAATTTTTAGTTAAGGGTATAGCCAGGAAAATGATTTGTATTGAGCTAGGAATTGTAAATCCTTGCCTTCTACTGATAAGGTTAATATAGTACAAGAGTATTGTAAATTTGAAGACTCATTTTTAACTCAATATTTCAGTGCTTTTTTATTTTACCTGATGATGGCAAAATAAAGCGCCAATATATTGAGTGCAAAATGAGATTATCGTTCTGTGGAGTTACACTACTCTTGTACTATATGAATGTTAAATGTCAAAATTAACCTTGTTACATATACATATTCATGCATTTTGAACCACTGAGAAAATTGAGTATTTAATCCAATCTTCCTGTGTATGGCACAACAACAAGCCAATGATGACCACTTCATCTCATTCAAAATTTTGAGCGGAGAGTTCGGAGGGAGCTTCCTGATGCCCTGAGCCTAGTTGCTTGAAAGACTATTAGTCACTAACACCAGATTAAAATGCTTATACTAGATTACAGATGTATCTTCAACATGGCGTGACATCATCTAACACCCGATTAAGTTTAATAGCGCTTTGAGCACCCGGCCATTGGTGCTCTCAGCTAAGGGGCAACATGAAGCTGATCTATTTGTGAGGTCTTTGTATTATTTCCTGTGATTGTCCCGTCTTCACTTTGTTTGTTGCCAGTGGCGTCGAGGGGGGTTTCCTTCACCCATTTTGCTGTCATGCCGTCATGTGAGTGAGTGGCGTCAAACAATTTTTTATTATAAATATTGACAAATAACTTTAATCTGGACAACATCTGTATTGACATTCAACCTTTTGAACTTTTTTCATATCACTTTCAAGTCCGCCTGCAGCTACACTTATCTTGAGAATGTAGTGTATTTTCTTTATGCTTGATTATTTAAATATATTGGTTATTGGTTATTAGTTTTTATTCAATGATTCGTCTGGCTAAGCTACTTTATATGACTGTTTTCTGGTGACGTTTGTTCTTACCTTTTCATAGAATGATCGGCATTCCTTTGCATGTATCATTTTCTTCTGACTTTTAAAAAAATGTATTTCTACTTTCCAATTCTCTTTTCTTTTAAGTGCCTTCTTTTTGAAACTGCCAAAATTTACATAAAATATCAACTATTGTCAGTTTTTTTTTTATTGAAGTGAAATAATAATAGGAATGGAAATAAAAAGTGATTATTTAGAATGCCTAAAAGACCACTTCTGTTATTGAATTACATTATTCAGTTAGTTGACATGCTGTATGTGAATGCCAACTGTGGTATTAAAAACTAATCATTTATTGAAGTTGACATTTTTCTGTAATACATGTACGTGCATTCTTAAATCCACTGACGAGTTAGTCCATATTTTTAAAGGACGTTTTGTGTAAAATTGGATATCAAATTGTATGTTTATTAAAGTTTCTTTGATTTTTTTTAAACAGATAATTACAATAATCCAAATGAAACCATGGTTACTGCAAGCACTCCACTCCATCTCCAAAAAGACAATGACAGCGGCGTTTCCACGGTAGCAGCTGTGCTTGGTTACCAGATGAAATATAAAATGTTCAAAGACCTTTTCCTCGGCGTAGTCGATGAATGTCCATCAGACAAATCTACCTCTCGGTCAAGTCGATGCGGACGGTGGAAATGTTCGAATCCAGTAAGAAATTTGTCCCTTATTTCACATTATTTGTTTATATTTAACAAATAATGTAGGGGATTGCGGGCCATATGACAGCTTATGGCCTGGTCAGTCAACTACAAAAAGTTAATGGAACTGAAGCGAAGCTGATTTCCTTATACATGTAACTTCAGTTATTGCAGGTGACTGACCAGTCCATAAACTGCTATGTGGCCCAAAGCCCCTTACTATATTTGTCAATTATACAGATATTTCCAAAATTGCCTGTCACTCTTCAATGCCGAATGAAGCAAACTTGCCCATTAGTGCAAATTGCATTTCGATATTTACACTCGAGTTCTTTCAAGGGAAATAACTCCGAAATATTGTGGGCCAATATAATGTTGCGGGCAAATAATTCATAATATGGCCCGCAACAAACACGTGCCAAGACTCGGGAGACATTTAAATGAGGTATCATATTGCTTAATATTCACCATTTTGAAATGAAGCTAAACTGTTCGCCGTATATATATTTATAAGTCATAAGATCTGATAAAATGAGTTTTCCATTTTGTATTTACAGGACATTGAGTGTTTTCTTCTCGACAACAATGGATATGTGATGTATGCTGGGAACGAGAGAGCTGTAAGTTTATACACATACAAAACATACATGTAACTTTGTAAGCGGATCGATCTGCTTGATTGTCTTTGTATTGCGTCTTCTGATAACCACCATTGTTAGCTGCAGTGACATCAAGGTGGTTGGCATGCCGTCATTTGAGTGAAATTAGTAACCTAAAATGCATTGTAAATACCCAATCAATTAAACAAACAAACCAGTGGTTTTCTTTTATTAGGCAGCGGGTTGGAAGGGAGTTTCTAAGCGATCTTAGCCTAAGTTCATATTTATTGTCATGACAACTAGTACTGAAGTTATTGTGTTGTCATGGTAATTAAGATCACCATAGGGTAAGATTGCTTTGCCCCTCAAAGGGGCAGCACAGAGGCGATCTGTTCAGTTTCTGACATCTTTGTACAATGTTCTATGATTGTCCTGCATTTGTCCTTCCTTGGTTGCCAGTGGTGTCGAGTGTGGTTTCCTTCACCCATTGGGTGAGTGAAATAAACTTTAAGTACGGCATTAAACCTCAATCAAACAAAGAAGTTTATTTTGTGTGATGTAGTTCTCCGTGATCAGTTCTGCTTATTTTCACTTTGCTGTAGACTGTATTAAAACAATTCCTCTTGTAGACCTTATTAAAACAATTCCTCTTGTAGACCTTATTAAAACAATTCCTCTTGAAGACCTCATTAAAACAATTTCTCTTGTAGACCTTGAGACCGTATTAAAACAATTTCTCTTGTAGACCTTATTAAAACAAAATTTTCTTGTAGACCTTGAGACCTTGTTGAAACAATTTCTCTTGTAGACCTCATTAAAACAATTTCTCTTGTAGACCTTAATTAAACAACTCCTCTTGTAGATCTTATTTAAACAACTCCTCGTCCAAACAAATAAATAGAGTTAACCAGATATACATGTACACGTATAATCAATGGCCAACAATAATTGTAGATGTTGAGAGACCTCTGGATTGATCATTGAATATATGCTATTTTAGATTGGATGGTTTTTTGGTGAAGTGGTCCAGTACGATATTTTTAGTGATATGATAAAGAAAAAGATTTTCAAAGGGTGAGTATAATTTTAAACACTTGTACCAGAAAATTTGTCCGCTGAATAAAATTTTCTGATAAAAGTTTTAGTTCTGAGTTAAACAGAAACAAAAATGGTAGAAAACCGAATGCCTACTAATGCAACCAGTTTTTGCCCTGGTTTGTACTCAGTTGGCCATTACAGTAATGTGAGGTATATTAACTAACTAAATATATAATAGAGTTCAAATCCGGGTGGAGGCAAGCTAAATTTTCTTTCTCTACATTAAAAATATTATAAAATAAATAAATAAGCCAATTTGATACTAATGCTTTTTCAAATAATTAATGTATATGTAGTTTATTTAAGTTTTTCGCACATTTTTTTCTCTTTATAAGGAAATTTATTTAAATGTTATCTTAATCGTAATTTCTTTTTGTTTGTTTCAGTGTAAAACTGGTTGACAGTCAGGGGGTTTGTCAAGTCGAGGATGATTTGTCCACTAATTCTCCTGCAGCCATTCTTACCACCGTGAGTCATCAGATTTGTTATAATCTATATAATCTGTACAAATATGTTGTTCATCTTATTAAAAACTGTTATGCTGATTATTTAAGTGAGTGTAATTTCAAGAGTTATTTCCCTTTCACATGAAATTAAAAAGGCGAATTGAAAGATAAAGCTCAAGTGTTATGAGTACTACAATTAGCATATTGTAGATTAAGCAAGGGTATTTTTGCACACATTGTCTGGCAGTATTTCCCCAATAGGATTATTGCCGTTATTTATTACAATCGATTCTACTTATTTTAACCAAACTTGAGTGTGTAAAAGCAAGCATTCAGTTGATTTAATCTGGGCCTGGTTGCTCGAAGCGCTATTATATTTAATCTACCATTAGATCACATCACGCCATGTTGTAAGTCTATCTCTAACCTGGTGTTAGCAATTGAATCTGGTGTAAGCGGCAAATCGTCTTTCGAGCAACTGGCCCCTGAAGAAAACTATCATGATGGGCCCAAAATACATGACAGTAGCCATTAGAAAGTTTGTGGAAATGGACAAAAGATATTTAAGTAGTAACATGGCTTTTTGTCATTATGAGCTAACTGTTCTCTTTTCTACTTTTACAGCCTTTTAAATGGATGTTTTCTACAGTGTCCTGGACATTAAAGGAGCTAGCAGTGTAAGAATTTGTGGTCTAGCTTCTTCTTGTTTGATGGATATTTTGTGAAACCTATAAAGCAGCTTTGTAAAAATAGAAAACAATTTAATTGGCAGGTTATCGCTTTATTTTTGGATAATGCACCAACAAATTTAACATGTGCCTGTTTGTACTTCTATAATTGATAACACAACAAAATTTGTATTTATCACTTTTTGTTAAATTTGTATGCCATTACCATTTTCTGTACAAAGATAACCTACATGTAATATGTTGAAATAAACTGTGTTTTAAAGATTGATCTATTTTTATTTCCATTACAGCTTCATTGCAGAATGGGGTCTTTTAACCTGGTTTTCCGAGTATCAAGTTGTTCAAGGTAGGTGTGGACAATAAGAATGATAGCATGCACAAGTTGAACCCTCCACCCCTTTTCCTCCAGTTGTTTTATGGATATATTGGATTTGTTAGATTGGGGCGTAACAAATTACTACTTAAGGTTATTTCACTCATATGAGAGCATCAGCCTAAGGCCACTGCCAACAAACAAAGACAAGACAGAATCATCATTAGAGATCACAAATCAGGTGCTCCGAGACCACCAGTTCAACCTGGCCGGCTGTAGATTGGAAGTAACATTACACAAGGATTGCAACTGAATTGTTGCAGCTTTCTGGTGGTCTTCCAGTTAAATTTGTCTTAATCGGTGTCTTGTGATTGCCCTGTTTTGTCTTCATTTGTTGCCAGTGGCGTGAAGGGTTGTTGCTAGTGGCACGTGCGGTGGTTTCCAGTAATGTTGATGTGCTTTAGTCAGTAAAGCTCCTGGTAGTTATAACTTCATTGAGAGGAACATAGAAAATAAGAATTATAAAGAAAATGAATAAAAAAAGGAATATAGAAAATAAGAATTATAAAGAAAATGAATGAATCAAATTTGGAAATTTACATTTTGTAATGTATCCTCAAAGCTTTAAGGTATGCAAGGCAGTTTGACCTCCTTTAAAACTTGTTTTTGAAGTGCTAATTGTCCAAAAGTCTATAGTTCTCAGATAGTGTATGTTCCAGCTCAGTCATGCCATCTATACTTAGCCATGGAGGAACATGAATTTTTCAACAGAGTATAACGCCTCAGGTTTTATGCTTGTGTCAGCACGGCTATGCTAATTGCAGTAAATCCTGGTCCTATACATGAAATACCACTGAGCATGGCATTAAACACCAATCAATTCTAAATGGAAATTATGTGTTACATTTACAGCAAACACTTTATCGAATGAAGAAGGGGACATAAATGCAGAAGAGTATTTAGAAAAAGAGGGTGATAAATTTACAGAGACGGAGAGTTTACATTGGGATAAATTGATGCATCGGGACCCAGATACGTATACTGCATGTCAGAGAGGTCACATGCAGGTGTACTATTCCACAGAGAAAATCGAGAAAGCTTGTTCAGTTTACGCCACCTTGTACATTGCTAATTATAAAGAGATGCTGAAATCGTCAACTATACCAAACTGTTACATATGCCTCAACTATACAGACCAGTAAGTCTTATGATTTTAGTTTTTTGGTTGTATTACAAATGATCCATTTTTATGCATTTTCCTAAGTAGAAATGTATTCAATTTACCTGATTGAGTAGTTTTTGTGAGATATATATAAATGAAATGTGTTATACGGTTGATATGAAAGGGATACAGGGTGTGTGTAATCTGCTTAGCTTTATACTGATCTGTGACTATTAAGGTCTTGCTGGAACCCTTGGGCTCAAAATGAACCAAATTTTTGTTATCGCTTAGATTAAAAGTTAGGTATTCAAACTATATGTTGGTGAAAAAAATAATGCGAAATTCTAATTACAAACAGTTAAATTGCAGCCTATAATTTAGTTTTCCCTTGATCATATATTCAAGTTGCAAAACTTTAATTGCCTATTTCTTAATTTATTAATTTGCCTCAAGTCCTTTGGGGCATTACAGATGGCAGTTGCGTGTGTGTGGTATCAAAGGTCGTGGTCCTTTAACTGGCTGTCAATCCAATTATGCAAGATTTACACTAGAAATGGATAATGTATTATTTTTGTTGGAGTTTTAAAAGTAAACTATCAACGTGAAACCTTTCTTATTTTCAGCACTCATAATGTCAGGATTTGTGTATGTTTGTTTGATTGGGGTTAAGCATCGTACTCAAGGGTATTTCACATTGTTCCTTGCCTAATTACAGTGGAAAAACGGGGAGGAAATCTAGTGAAACCCACCCCCGCAATTGTTGGAGCCTGATGGTCCACGGACAGTTTCGATCCCATGACCAGTACATCGCAGCAGGATTAGTTAACACACACGCTAGCCACTAAGCCAGATTTGTGTATGTATAAAGCCACTGATTAGTGAGCCTAGGAACTTGAGATAACCTGGGAATTCTCACTGCCTTCTCGTCTCGGCAGATTTATTGACATTGTGTGTTATTCTTTCTGTAGATGTATGGGATCAGAGGACGAGGGGTGTGTGGAGTGGTGCGATGTCCTGGGAGATAAGTACTATGTTTATTCTTCTTCTTGTTTTATCTGCAGCTAGATTGTATGTATATCCAGAATAGAAAGAGCTCAGTTCTATTACTTTAACAGTTACCTTGTTCCAGTAGCAGCATTTACAAATATTTTTGAAAATTACCGACGTATTAATGTTTATAGCTCTCTGGTTAAAGGCAGTACATCTATGTTCCAAGCAGTCATAGAATCGTTTTTCTTTAGCACTGGAGTAATGTTAATTCACTCCAAGAGCAAAATGCATCACATTTTATTTTTTTGTGTTGGTATTGCTATTTAGGGTTGGACTACACTTCATTATGTGCCGTCTGGCTAAGGGCAGTTTGTTTAAAGAGTAGTAATGCTGTCTTTACTTAGCACGGGAGGAAAGTTAATTTTCCATTCTGGAAACACTTCACATCTTGGTTGTTTTAGTGTCAATTATTGTTGGAATTCACCGCCATCATATAAATGAAATAACCTTAAGCAAGGCTTAAAACACCAACTTCATCATGCAAGAGGAATCAATCGAAATAATGATTAAAAGAATATTCTAATCAGTCGTCATAAAAATGAAGAACCTTTGAGAAGACATATAACAAAGTTAGGAACACATTACTAAAATTAATGAATGTCTGTTGGGACAGCAATCATTTCATTTCTAACTAAAATCCCTTGTACTCAACCATGTAAGATTATTCTGCATTAGTAATTGTGAAATTAAAGAATTGAATTATGTCACAATTTCCAGCTATTACTTTAAAATTAAATAAAGACAAGTGGCAAAAATATCAAATTGAGTAGTTTGGCTAAAGTCAGAAAATCTTTTGTGGAACTGGTCGGTTCCAAGGGTGTACTCAAGCAAACCTGATCAGTGATATTGATGAGAATTATTGTTGATCTTTTGTACAGCCGTGTGAAAAGCAGTATGTCGTGGAGCAGGTAGAGAACACCAATCTGTTACTGGTCGTCGTGGATGCCCACTGTTACTGCGAGCATGTGGAACCAGTCATGCTACAGCCAGATTACACCTTACATATCCTTTATCAACAATATTATATTAAAACGGTTGTAATGGAAGACACATGTGTACGACTTTCTTCAAGTGATCTGGGAATGTCATCGTAAAGATAACTTTATTTTTTCCCCATTTCATGAATAAATGGCTGTTTGCTGTGCTGCCCTTATGGGCCCAATTTTTTGAAAGACTATTAGCCAACATCTGATTCAATTACTAATAGTGGATTCAATTTAATAGCAGTTTGAGCAGCCCTCTGGCTTATAACAATGTTGTGTTTACTAAGCACTGGAGGAAAATTAACTTTCCAACATTATGGAAACCCTTCACATGCTAGTGTAAATTATTGTTGGAATACACAGACGGTATATTAAAGAAATACACTTAAGCATGGCGTAAAGCACCAATCAATCAGCAGTTTGAGCAGCCTGCTCCATTGACTCTTGCCAATCATTGACATGAATCAGTCAGCAAACTTTTTAGTGAAATCAGATCCAATGCCTTAGCTAGGATTGGAAATCTGCCTGTCGTACATCCCTATTTTGGGGAATTTTGCCTTTAAGAAATTTAAATTTGTTAGATATTAAGAAACAAGGTTTATGTTATACAAAACTCCACAGGTATGTCTACATATGCTCAGAGATGGAAATGGCTGCAATCAAACATTATTACATTGTAGAAGAAGAGTATCGCTAGTTCTGCATACTTTTGTCAAATGACAATATTCCTCCTTAACATTGCTCACATGATAATGATGATCTATGCCACAAGCTGAAGGAATCCAAACATTTACAGAGCACAGATCAGCCATGTCCCCAGATGCAAATTGATGTAAGTATTCCAAACAAATCTCGGCTCTTCATAAAGTCAATGTAGCCACTACATGGGATGTGCTGATAAAAACAACCAATGCTGATTGAGCATAACAAGGTTGGGTGTGTTTGTTTTTCGAACCCCAACCATGATGTAGATACTCTGAAGTAACCAGCTTATAGAAAATTAAACTTCAATCTAAATGTGGCCACAGTCCACCAAAGTAGACTTATAATTTCACAAGTCTGTCCGTCAACCATCAGGTATATGAGTGAGTCACAGGATGTGGTTTTTACGAGGTTTCTGCTTGGGTTTCTATCGTATTTACACAAGAAACAATCTGTCATCATTCCCTTTAGTACAATGATAAGTGCATATACAAATTAATTGCATTATTGTTATATGTGTGAAATTTATGAAACCTGTAAAAGTTTAAGTAGTATACAGCATTATTCCCACTGATGAGTTTCACAAAGTAGAGTAAACCTAAAACTCCAATACAAGATTCACATGGATACATGGTGATTCAATATTTCGGTTTATTTTAAACCATTGTCAAGAATGAGGCAAAGGTTTAAAATAAACCGAAATATTGAATCCCCATGTATCCATGTGAATCTTGTATTGGAGTTGTAAGTTTACTTAGCATACAGTTGGATGGATTGCTACACAAGCAAAATAGTTTCAGTTTCTGCTCAGCAATACACAATCACATGTTAACAATTTTGTTTATCTTTCAGGACGAGGAAACAAAGTGTGGTGTAGCTGTAGCCACAGTTTCTCAGCTATTAGTGGGACTCCAGCTGATTATCCTCTTGATATCCTGTTTGGTTTTATCCTGAGATTGGATTCAACCTATAACAGACAGTGCCTCATCATTCAATTCCTTTGTTTTTTAAAGGTTACTCGTTAAAGTGACTGTCCAAAGTGCCAACGACAGACAAATCAAAAACTTTACCTTGTACATGTATGGCTTACTCATTATCTAATTTATCAAAAAGGGACAGACCATCATTTTTACTTGCATGGCCATATTTCTATGGGTGCTCAGCTTTTCTAACAACCTGTTTTCTGAGTGGTACGGAGGTCACGCTAGATGTGAGCACAACAGAATTTAAGCTGGTACAGAGGTCATGCTAAATGTGTGTATGACAGAATTCCAGCTGGTACAGAGGTCACGCTTAATGTAGGCTCGACAGAATTCCAGCTGGTACAGAGGTCACGCTAAATGTGTGCATGGACAGAATTTAGGCTGGTACCAAGGTCACGCTAAATGTGTGCATGACAGAGGTCATGCTAAATGTGTGCATGACAGAATTCCAGCTGGTACCGAGGTCACACTAAATGGGCCCAGAGCTGTTCAGTGGAGACGGCAGAATTCCAGCTGGTTGTTCGCCTTACATGGCCCTCCATGTTTAGGAAGACATAATTCCAGCTGGTTGGTACATACAGTTTGTAGATACTGCATGGGCGCACTGATCAGCGCCTACATGTATTTACAAATCTTTTTGTTTTAAACTGCTGCCAAAAGGCAATGTTTGTTCCCAGGATAGGGTCACTTCTGACTGTGGGGATTTAGACTAGAAACGGTAAATGGAAGTAAACCCTGTAACTGGCCTTTTATCAGAGGCTACAAAGGATTAGCGAACACAGCTTTTTCAACCACCTCTCTCCTGAGTGGTACATAAAGTTTGGTTTTTGCTGTAAGACAAGCTGGTCTTTCAGAATAGTATTTTTAAGCATAGCACTGGAGGAACATTAAGCTGCCAACAAAGTAAATGGTTTTTTTCCTACTGCTTGAGTAAATCATAGGCGGCCAAAACACTTCATCTAAATTGAGTCAGGCCAACAAAACAGTACACCGATCATAAGCTAAATGATAATCAAATTTGTCAGGTATCCTGAAATAGAGTAAGCTTTAAACTAATGTTATAATATGTTGAAATATGCCCTTCCCAATGGTGTTGGTCATCAAGGCAAGTAGATTTGAAAATGCCTTTGGCCTGGTCACAATCCACTTAGTTGATTAAGAAAGATCTTGCCACGGGCAAATGCACCACTGCATTGCAGTTTGGAAAAACACTCTTGTCACTTCCACCTTACCATCAAAGTGTTTTCCAGACATTATTTAAAAGGAGGAGTTTTCAGGGACATTTCATTCATTGTCACTTATTATGCAAACATATTCATTGAACATTTGTGTGACGGTCACTACTCAAATGAATTCCTTTTTCCCCCCACCAAATCTACTTTTAGGTTAAATCACTCTTAGTATACAGATCCCCAAAGTTCCAACTAGCTTCTCTATTTGAGACAAAAATGTTCCGTGAGAGGGGGGTATCTAAAATAAAATCAGCAAATTGGTCCCTATCTCTATTATAATTAATGTACATATTTCTGCACTGTGAAACGCCAGAGCTAAAATTATGCAAAATTCAATTTCTTCAATAGTTTCTTTCTTGGGAATCCAGCTGATGTTAGTTTAAAAACCTAACTGTACATGGTGGATACCTCAGCACCAAAGAAATCCCTTGCAGGTCTTGGCCTACACCATTTTCAGAACTTGATATTCGTCAATGGTAACTGGTTTTAATTCGATATTGTTTAAAAGATCTCACAAAAGTGCCTGTATTTAGTTTGGCGTTGTTTACTGTTTGCATCTCCGTCTAGTTGTTAGACCTCTAAAAATTGGCTTTTAGTTTACAAAAAAAAATGAAAGAGATCAGATTTGTTTCATACTGAAAGAACAAGCTAGGATAAGAGGGTCTGTTTAGATTTTGTTTTAGCTAGTTGTAAGACAACAATCAGTGCCTGTACTCTTGTTAAACATTCACAGTTAATTTAAGGAAGCAACTGCAGAATTGGTCCATCACTTTACAAAACAATTGTAAACCCTCCTTACAAATTGACAGACCAATTTAAGAAATTAGTGAATTTAAACTAGTGTCTGCACCCTTGTCCCCAATACCAAACTTTCTCACATTTGCATGGTTAATAAAGGTCGTGGAAGGTGGTTGCTGCCAAAAGTCTTCAGGTCAACAACTGTTTATTTATTGCCCTGGCACCCCCTTGGATGAATGCAGCGTAGCCCTACACTAAGCCGAAAGTCCAATCAACATATGAGTGAAGTCGTTATTAAGACTATATTGCACAGACTATTGGCAGCAACCTCATTCCATATTATGTAACATAATAGTTGTACTTTTATTTTAAATATGAATCATGAACTTTAATCCTACAGTATGGCCTTGACATCTGACCGGTTTAATATATTATCACAGATCATATTCCCACCGTGTATAATTGTAAATCAGTATTAATTCATTTTTGTATGATTTTTCACATTGTTGTGCCAGTGTTTTGAAGAGTAGGTCTTTAATACCCCCATTTTGAGTCTTATTAACTTTTATGATGTTAGATACAGTAAGCTAGAACCTTTTGGTTTTCGATTTGGATAAAGAAATATTTGTGATTTGCTATCACACCAATAGTACATCTGGGTATTGTTCCACAAAGCTATTTCAGCCTAACATGTCCTTAATAACCAGGGGTCGGTTGCTCAAAGCGCTATTAAATTTAATCCGCTATTAGATGACGTCATGCCATATCTCTGAACCGGTATTAGTGGCTAATCGTCTTCGAGCAACTGGCCCCTGGGTATTATTCCGCAAAGCAATCTTAGCGGAAGTTGATCTTAATTACCACGACAACACAAGGACTTCAGTATTGGTCACCATGGCAATTAAGATGAATTTAGGCTAAGATCACTTTGTGGAACAGGGACCAGTTGCTCGAAGTGCTATTAAATTTGATTGGCTGTTAGATGGCATTTTGAAGGGCTATCTCTCATCTACTATTAGTGATTTAATCTGGTGTTAGCGACTAATAACCTTTCGAGCAACTGTCCCCAGGACTACACAATACGTTCAGTACTGGTTGCCATGACAATTAAGATCAACTTAGGCTAAGATCTGTTTGTGAAACCTGCCCTAGGTTGAACAAGTATATTTACCCACCTTCATAAAAATGTCATTGTTTTGGTTAATTAATGTAAATAAGATTCTATAAATTATTGTTCTTGATTGTAAAGTGATTGATTGATAGCCTGTTAATATTGACATTTGGTTTGACAATATGGAGATGATTAAAAATACTATTATTTTTTCAACAGTTGAGTTGTGTCATTTACTACTATGGTGGTTAGTTGGATTGCGGTTTTGGAGAAAAGACAGCAATAGACATACGTTTTCACACCCAGGTTAATGGAGGACGTGAAGTGATTATAAATAAAGTTTGACTCAAGGTTATTTCACTCATAACAGTGTGCCAGCTAATAAATGAAAGCAACCACCAATGACAACAAACACATGTGCTTCTGGTTTTCGTTTAGCTCAGTTTGATTGGGTTTTAACATTGTACTTAAGGCTATTTCACTTATATGGCAATAAATTGTCCATTTCACTAAGCTCCTTGCTGAAAATACTCTTGTAAAAACCATCCCCTGCTATTGCGATCCCATGGACAGTACATGTAGGATTAATAAGCAGACACTAAGCCACCGCCTCCTTTAGCTCAGAGAGCACCAGGACAAGAGGAAAGTTCAAAATAAGACAATGGATACAAACTATAGTGTAACAACTACATGTATGCACTGACCTGCCTGTGTGTAAATTTCTTTTCAAAGACCAGTTACTGGTTTGATTTGGATTTAACGTCTTATTCATTACTCATTTGATGACAGGCCAATGGCCGAAGCCTCACTGGCAATAAACAAAAATGCCTTAACACATCCCCTTTGGAACCTGGATTTATTAGTGTTTCATGCCGTATTTGATGGTGGTGTATTCCGCAGTAACAATAATTAACACTAGCGTAACAATAAAATATGAAATGTTTTGATACCGTCAGAAAGTTAATTTTCCTCCAGTGCCAAGCAGCAACTCTCCAAACAAACCACCCTTAGCTGAAGGGTGTTGACATGTGGACAAAAGAAAGCTTTTATCTGGTATCTGCTGATGTTTGGTGGAATAAACCTTGTAGAACCACCCTACAAAACCAGCAATCATGGGAAAACGTCGGTTTATTACCCGATGTCCTACACATTGAATTTGCACTCCAGCACCTTCAGACTTCCTTTTTCTATGCAACTATATACAGTGTATCAAAGCATAGAAAGTTTTACCAAAATATTTAATGTAAATTTATTAAATGGATGGAAATGTTCCTCAAAAGTCAGTTTACAAAAATGAATGTAACGGTCAACGGAGGATTTGTTGGATTAACACTGTATTTAAGGTTATTTCACTCATATGATGGCTTGCAAGCCCAATTAGTTAAGGAAAACACCCTAGACTCCCCTGACATTACAAATATATCAAGAGGTTCTTGTTGCCCCATAGCGCTCCATGAGCTACAGGAAGCTCTCAAACCACCACCCTTCAATTGAGAAGAGACACTAATTTTGACAAGGAATTTGAAGATTGCTTGGTGTTTTATGCCATGCTCATAAGTAATTTACTTATATGATTGCAATGTATTCCACAAGGGATTGAAAAGGTAAACCGTGCTGAGTGAGGTAGATTTCCAAACAGTAAAATATCATCATCAAATAAAGCTTTTTGTTGTTGTGGTTGTGAACAACTATACCACTGCTGACAGTCAAAATAACTCATTCTTCATCATGCTGAAATGGGGACAAATAAAATGATGGCCATCTTTATCACACTCGCTTTACCTGTCTTCATGACACTCATGATGCCTGTCTTCATGACACTCATGATGCCTGTCTTCATGACACTCATGATGCCTGTCTTTATGACACTCATGATGCCCGTCTTCATGACACTCATGATGCTCGTCTTCAGGACACTCATGATGCTCGTCTTCATGACACTCATGATGCCCGTCTTCATGACACTCATGATGCCCGTCTTCATCACTCATGATGCCCGTCTTCATGACACTCATGATGCCTGTCTTCATGACGCCTGTCTTCATGACACTCATGATGCCCATCTTCATCACTCATGATGCCCATCTTCATCACTCATGATGCCCATCTTCATCACTCATGATGCTCGTCTTCATGACACTCATGATGCTCGTCTTCATGACACTCATGATGCCCGTCTTCATCACTCATGGTGCTCGTCTTCATCACTCATGATGCTCGTCTTCATGACACTCATGATGCTCGTCTTCATCACACTCATGATGCCCGTCTTCATGACTCATGATGCCCATCTTCATCACTCATGATGCCCATCTTCATCACTCATGATGCTCGTCTTCATGACACTCATGAT
>JAQQZZ010102162.1:0-16320 GCA_030265115.1 Mopalia vespertina
ATGTGACCTGTGATCATGCATAATTCTTTGACGAGCATGCCCAATTTCAATAGGCTTCCCACAATTCACTAGATACACAACATATCCAAATTTGGCGGGCCTACGTGATTTCGTTTCGGTGATATCGAAGTAATGGCCAAACGTGATTTTGAAGTTGAAAAAGGGGCATAACTCTATAAATTCTTTGACAGGAATGCTCAATTACGATGGACTTTCCACAATTGACTACATACATAACATATCCAAATTTGGTGGCCCTACTAAATTTCGATTCGGAGATCACGGTAATGGATGGACGGATAGACGGAAACGACAGAAACCTGAAAAGGGGACATCACTCCGTAAATCATTTGACTAGCATACCCAATTTCAATAGGGTTCCTAGAATTCACTAGATAATACTATATATAAATTTGGTGGCCAGACATGACTTTTGTTTCAGAGATATCATAATATAGAAAAAAGTTGAAAAAGGGGCTAAATTTCAATAGGCTTCCCACAATTCATAAGATACATAACATATCCAAATTTGGTGGCCCTACATGATTTCGTTTCGGAGATATCACGGTAACGGACGGACGTACATGATGACGACAATATATATACCCCTAGTCCAAAATTGGCCGAGGGGTAAAAAATGGCCAGTGGCTCAGAAATGGCGGAATAGCCCTATAAAAAACTTTTGACGGCAACAAGGGCATCTAAATTTAGTTTGACAAAATGACACCGGAGTAAGCCGGCGGATATGTTAAAGATTTCAAGTGAGTTTCATTTTGGATGATTTGTTGTAATTTTTCGATTGTTCGAATTACTGGTTTCCTATCTTTCCTTTCATATAAGGTAACGGCGAAGCCGGCGACTGGTAGGCTCCCGAGAACGGATGTTTACTAGCTAGAAACAAGTGTCTGTGATTAACACACTGGAAATTGAACCAAGAAAGCCCAGTTATGCGTAGTTTACTCCATTGTCGAACTAAACATAAAAATGAGCTTGTGAGAGACTGGTTGGTGTTTAAGACCGTGCTTAGGGGCATTTCACTTATTTGACGATGTATTTCAACAACTGCTACTGTTACACAACCATATGCTCTGTTTTGTTATGTTTAAAAGCCAATTCCTTTGTTACCATGGGAAGCAGTATTAATGTCTTTACCGCACACTGCCCTGAGCCAGAATATTGTATCCGAACCTTTATTTATTAATCGAGACCTATAACCATGCGTGGTATTTAGACACTAAATAGTAGAGCGTGACGACAGCTTATTTGGCTGCTATGACGACGTTACAATACCCGGATAGATGGCCAATGGCATTAAAATGTAGATAAATTAACAGTACAAAACTATCATATCTGCATGAAGACAGCATCACTGAAAATATACAGAAGCGTGGATTTGTTGATCACTAATTGATCCAATAATACTTACGCAAACAACAAATGGGTTGTGTCGTGGAAGAGGCTTAATGCAACGAATTAGCTAATTAATGTCATCGCAAGTTGAGACAATTTACATCGTGACACAGCAGATAGAAAGATCAAACCTTCCCTGTGTGTTGATGAAAAGAAACGATTAATAATTTTGTTGTGTTATCATGTAAGTAATGCATACGGTTTTCATCAAGTCATGACGATGGCAATACAGTAATACAAAGGATCATTGTTTCCCTTTAGTATTATTTGCACGACTTTATCTCCGCTTTATTGTCACTCACATTGTTTGTACAATATATGACACATATAGTTAAAATTCACGACGTAAATTACCAATATAAATCTGGCTTCGGGTTTTATGTGATCTCCAAATATGCCTAATGGAGTTCGTCTATGCTTGTCGAATAAATATCGGCAACTCACAAGAGAATTCAGTCTGTCTTTTTTTTTATCTAGTTTCGAAGAAATGTTCTACTTAAATGTAACGTTAAACATGAATTAAACAAACCTCAAACAATACACCGGACTGCATAACTCTGTATTGAAGTTCTGGGGAGCAAATAACGATGATCGAGCCGCTTCCCCGAAATAAGAGTTGACAGAGGCGGCTTCCTCTTCCCAATACACAGCCATCATACCCACTCCAAAAAAAAAATGGTTTGGCTATAGGCCTACTGTTGCCGTTATATAAGTTACGTACCAACGCCAATCAATCAATCAATCAATCAATGTATCATCAGTCAAATTATCTTTTCTTAATCTGATTAACATCAGATCTTAAAGGCTCCATATGATAAAGAACCCCTAATAAAAATAGATATTACCACCAATAACTTCGATTTTTGCACACGGTAGGGTTAATAATTACCGCCGGCAGGTATTTCATGCTTAACAATAAAATCACGATCTGAATAAGTAATATCGCAGCATTGACGACTGTGGCACGATTGTAAAATCTAAAATAGTGACGATTGTGGCTATAATCAAGATCACACCAACAAAGTATTTCAGAAATGTATTTGGTTTGCGTACCTGACAATTGTCGTCCCTTATCACTGCAAATATTTATTAAACAAAATTCGGATAACAGTTGATAAAAAGTCTTTAAAACACCCAGGCGTCGATCGCTGCACTTGCAACCTGTGAACATTGAGCTGTGCAAGTTACAACAACATTTGAGGTTAGATTCAGTATTGGCTGTCAAGTAGGCCTATATAGTACACAATTCTAGAAGCCGGGACATGGATGAATGTCAGAGAAAACAGCTACATAACAGCTAATGTCTGTGTTACTTAATGACCGATAACACTTAATGGGTAAACCTTCATCATCGATTTTTTTCAAGGTTAACACATGTACATACATGTAATCTAGACATGTTGGCTCTGTGTTACTGCAAACATAGACCCACAGCTCCTCAAGAGAGCTTGTCGTAAGCGGTGACTTACCTGGGGGCGGGTGGTAGCTTCCTGTTGCCCTGTGGCCTGTTGCGCGAAGTGGTATTAAATTTAATCGGCTTAATTTAGCGATTTACTAGTCTTTTGAGCAACTGGGTACAAGAGGAAGCTGACCTGTTTTGGTGTCATTGTATTGCATCTTGTGTTCTCTTTCTTAGGCATCGTGCCCGGGTTGGTTTCCTCCACTCTTTGGGCTGGCTCCCTGTCATAGAAGTTTTCGACAAAACAGATATTTATAAGAAGCAAGTCAGAATCCCATTTCGAGGTCTACAGATACCAACAGAAGTAGATCAAACAGAGGAGTTTATTTGAAAAAAGGCAGAAGGGAACGTTAGCATAATATTTTACGACATGTAGAAGCAACATAACACTGCGTGTTACTGGCACCATTTGAACCAACGGATCTCAGCATTGCTGTTGATACTGATTAAACCTGTATCCAGAAATCCAGGGGAGTGAGTTGATTAAAATCCGTCCTGTTGAATGGACAAACCCACTAGCAATAACTAACTAAACTTAATCCTAATTAATCCGAACGGATTTGTCTAACGAAGTGTTTGTATCAAATTGTATCCTGTGATTTGACTGAATATAATTAACTCACACGCTAGTAATAATCCCACGATTTGCCAGAAGGGCGTCACGTGGTCAATGGAATGGAATTAAGTATGATTGGCGCTAGCAGTTCTAGATCATTAGAACTTATTACGTTGCATTAGTTAAGGACACTAGATTATTTCATCTAAACAACAATTTACTTTTTACGTGATCAAATGTGTGCTTATTATATGCTGATACGGCTTTAAACACTTTGTCGCAGCTTTTATTTGGATTAAAGATCTTGTCCATATTAAGTCTAGATATGCCAACACACAGTAAACGCTAGGAAAGTTGCACGATACACATTGTAACGAGAGCACTTTAATAGGAAAATGTTCAACTGTGTCACGAACTAGGCACCAGTCAATTACCGCCAGGGTGTTTATTTATTCCGTGAAGACTACAATTTACCGGACGTGGTCAATACAAATGTTATTTACACAATGTAGATGGTAGGTTTTGCAATTCATACAGTTTATGGTACTGAATTGGAACTACCTTTAGAGATTTTCGCAAAAACCTATGGCTGTATAGGAGTCATTTGGATGTTTGATCCAAACATTATGACTTTCTCTAAGAGATATATCTGTACCTACATCAAACCTTATCCAACTTTCAAAGTCTTTCCAGAACTTCTTAACTATTTCACAGTTTGATAGTAAATGCTGTATTGTTTCTATTTCTGTTTTACAGAATGTGCACATAAAACTGTCTCGAATGCCAATTTTGCGAAGGAAAGAGTTAGTGGCCAATATTCTATTGGTTATTTGATATTGAAACCAAACAAGCTTGGTATCCTTAGTGCTTATAAAAGGCCATAACGGAATAAATTCCCAATCAAACTCCCTCTCAGTAAATTTGCGTTCCCACTTACATTGTGAGGTTGGCTTGCTGCATTTATGTTTTACTAATAGTCCATAGTCCAAGAGGTTCAAGAGGTTTGCATCCTTTCAGATGCTTCGTTAAGGTACATGCCGGCTAAGGTCTGATAGGGTTTACAAGTTATTGAAGGTTACAATTTAGATTTAAGTATGCTTTGATCACCTTTTTATTACGCAAAACATGTGAAAACATTTGGTCTAAAATTAAACATTTCAGAGAAATTTTCACATTCCAAACGTTCACCCTTGTTAGATAGAAGATCATTGATATACCGCATTCCTTTATTATACCATACTTTATAGAAGATTGGATTTCTTTATGTTGAATAAGGTCATTTTTCCACAGTGGTTGAGACAAAACATGGCTGGGGTTTGTATATTTTAAAATAGACAAGAAGTTAAATTCCATTGACAATAAATTATGAAATAGTTCCAGCTTTCGTTTTGAATCAGTCTGCGGAAACAAGAGATTTTAGTGGCTTTTATAAAGTGCCCTTGTATCAATTGTATTCTCTTAACCCTGTCATTTGTCTTCCAGATGAAATTAAAGATATTAGTATTCAAGCGTTTAATGATATCTGACGGACGGTTTGGTAATGTAAGAAAACAAGTGGATTAACTTTAGTTTTTATCACGGTGACTCTACCTAAAGAACTTTTAGACCACTCTCCTAGTAACTGTTTTTAAATATAATTTATCCTTTCTTCAAAATTCAACTCTACCATTTCTGTTTCACTTGTGCTGAATGTGACCCACAATAGTTTGAAAAAGCCATGAGACTGACAGTAAGATAAAGCTTTTTGCTCAAACTGCTTGGATAGTTTTTAATTGCGCCAAGCCATGTTATTTGGGTTTTGTCGGTATTTACTTTAAAGCCGGACAGTCGACCAAACTTCTGGAGAGCAGAGAGACGGACTGAAAGGGATTGCTTGAGAGATCACAGACGGTTCGTCTGTGAATATTGTGGTATCGTCTACAAACATGTTTAACCTGTATTCTTGATATGCAATCTTGAATCCTTTTATTGTCTTATTATTTCTTATTTCCAAAATCTCGGCACATATAATGAAGAGATATGGGAGATACTAGATATCATTTTCTACAACCGCGTTTAATACTGAATGGGTAACTAAAGGCCTCTGGATGCAATGTTATGGTATAAAGTTTGTATCCATATTATACTAAAAGATGGGCCGAAATTGAATTTTTTTTAAAGATTTGTATAGAAAAGACCAAGAGATGGTATCAAATGCCTTTTCAAAGTCTACTAGCAGAAGGGCACCAGTAATAGATAGTCTATCTGAAAAGCCTATTATGTCGCTCACAAAATTAAAATTTTCTCCAATGAACCTACCTTTAACAAATCCTTTTTAATCATCATGAATTATATTCGGCAAGTATTTTTTGTGTGACTCAGAATCACACACTGAGTGTGTGATTCATGTGTGATGCGTTACCTAACGACCGATTCCTCGGACGAAAGTTTACACGGTTAACTATACGTAGTTGACAGTTTATACCTCGATAAAATTCTAAAATCAACAAATACCAAAGTAAGCGTTTTAGTTATTTTTGTCGTACGCTACTTGATTTTTTCTTGCGATTTAATCAATGATATTGCCTCAAATTGAATGTAGGATGATCAACCGAAAGAAAAATGAATATTCCTTGAAACAAACGTTACAGGGGTCGATGCGCATATATCCTGAGAGGATGTATATCCGGAAATAACCCAAAATTACACATTTTAAATAGTGAATATTTATCCTATATAAAACATGCTAAATGTGCTGCGATCTACCTATCGCAGACATATTTGCAGAACGCAAGAACAATTGCACTATGTGCATGTAATATTTATCACATTATCTGATTAAATTGTTATTTATTGATTGATTGATTGATTGATGTTTAACGCAGTGCCATGGGCATTTCGCTTATTATGACGGCGGTGTATTCAGCAGTAATTGCCACACTGACACAGACACATAATGTGAAGTGTTTTGCTTTGTTGGAAAAATGTTCCTCCAGTGGTAAGAAAATCAGTACCACTATACTTGAAACATACTGCCCACAACCAGAGAGCAAATTGTTAATGAAACAATTTATTTACACATGTGAACACAAGTTGATACAATACTTTACTACAGTTAGGTTAATATACAAATAAACTTGCACCGTTGAATAAAAGGGTACATATTTTCACATTGCTTTATGGACTTGTTCATATTTTGCACTTTGTCACGTGTGCAAACCATGATGTATCAAACGTTTTAGACATATTGTTTGCCGCGCCTCCACTGCTTTGTACAACTCTGGATCTTTGCGAGATGTTTCTCTGTTGTACAATTAGTGGGAGATTCGCTAAAAGCGTATTGAATTTTTTCATAACTCCCAACGGTATGTAAAACATTAGTACATCAACAAAACCTACTCGAGCATAAACATGTGGGCGAGGAACGAATTAGAAGAAAACAGAAAAGCTAAAGACGGTATTGATATCAAATATCATTGGGTAAACAAAGTGAAAGAATTATCAAAGATGGGTTCATTTAGTATGGTATTCGGAAGAAAGGCGTGTTTCCCTGTTCGTTATTTGATTACTTATTTCGGATGGCGCATAATGGTTCCTTGTTCTGAAAATCTATGCGCGCCATATCTATACGCCTTCTCACTCTATTTAATCATACAGAGAACGTGGCATGTGTGTACCAACGGTAATTAATAAACACACCTTTGTATGCGTGCCAAAAACACGTTTATGTGGAGGGTTTTTTTCTGGAGATTAAACATATTTTTTAACGTCAGGGCTATCAGACAAAAGGCGAGTGAACCTAGCGACTCGCGATATATTGTGGCGAGTAAACGCATGGTTTTGGTAATCGACATGGCTATTTGTACGTCGAAAGTGTTGTTCCAAACGAGTACCCAAGTGTTCCAATAAACCTTACAACCTTTCGCATTTGTGTAACACTGTTATAGGTTGTCTTACGCTTTGAATGCATCGCGGTCATACAAGTGTAATACCCTAAACCGCGGCGTTAAACACATATTACTAAATTGATATATGCGATATAATTTTTTTTTTTCGTTTTGTTTTTCCCTTATACAAATACACATGGATTAATACTATAAAGTGTGGAAGTGATTTCTAAATTATTTTCCATTATGGGCATGGTAGTATTTGTCAAACATTTCTTGCTAGAAAGCAAGGTATACATCAGTTGAACGATCAAAACAGCCTTAGGAAATGCTAAAATCTAAACGTGTTTATCGCTCGAGTCTTGAAACAGGTATCGACAAAGTTCACAATTAAACGTGTATCAATATACTTCTAGTTTTATTTCCTCAGGATTGAGTGGTGTGTTTCCGTTACTAATTATAATCAGATTAAGCTTACATTATTTGTGTCTTACCAGAAGATCAATAGGTTAATAATGTCGCCCAGACTCCTTCTACTGAAGCCATTGTGGTTATTCCAGCGGAAGCCGATCCAGACATTTTTAACACACCCAGAAATTATGTTCATCGGAGGTTTAGATTGAGCCAGTATTCTATTCTTTAACGATATTTGCATGGTTGTGTTCATAGATATTGTTTAATGTTATGTTAGTGAATATTTGCTTTTATCAGGTTAAACTAAAACCGGACTAAATTGAACGTTTTCTTTAATATAATAAATAAACGCAATACGCTGCGTTATTTGAAGATGGTATACTGTTACGAGAAACAATGTTGGAAATATAAATAAATAAAAAGAAATTATAGGTTCAACTTAAAACTTAATATAATGTCGACAAATGAATTTAAAATACCTCATTTAAAATATTTTAAAAAATTTGGTTGTTGAAAATATAACTCTGTTTAAAACAGAGATGAAACGAAACATAAGGGCTATAAACGATAGATTCAGAGGAACACACTGAGAACAGGTGAGATTACGAACAATAATGGGCATGGCTATTCTATCTACAAATATCAGTATAATAGCAATATGTGACTTGTAACTTAAACCGCCTCTGGTTTATTGACAAGAGCTATGACCAAATAGATGAACTGTGTGGGTACAACGACCTATCTCAATTTCCAGCGAGACAATGTTTTCTTTCGACATAACACTGGTTTCCAATCAGCCTTTATTGCGCCATAAAAGCTAAACATTTTCCCGCTATATTGTATCTGGATGAATGTTTTACGTAATCTAATCAAGTTATAGTGCCCTGTTTCTCTTTACTCTCACAGCAACAGAGGTGTAGGATTGATTTTCCTGACCTCGATGGTTGTTTAATTACAATATCGCCTCAGATGTGTGTTTATTTGTTTTAATGTTCGTGCTTGGAACGCGGTCATTTGGAAGGAAGCTTCCAGTTGCCCTGGTACGCTCGCGTCTAACGTGCTACACGAAGCGGATCTTTCTGTGATGCATTTGTATTCAGTCTTGTGACTGTGCCGTCTTATCGTTGATGTATTCAATGACTTAAGGGTGGTTTCTTTCAGCCATTGGGATGGCACGCCGTCATTTGACTAAAATGACCATAAGTATTAAAGGCGTAAACCCCAAATAAAGCAAGCAAACAAACAATCCTTTGTGCTATCGAAATTGTAATCAGGAAATGGAACGCTGTTCACACTTCTTTGAGATAAATCGTCCGATATGCATAATGACTGAGACAGTTAATGACATTTACAAAACTTGCTATAGACACATTTATGTGTAAAAACATTGTTTGTCAGAGTATGTTCTTTCTATTTTCTGTATTTTTGTGTTACAGAATAGCACAGAATATTAATGTCTGCGTGTATTTTGATGGCCTATTGGAGTATTTACCATAAATTATGTGTACAAAACTCCAGAATACACCGGATAGGCAGATCTGCTGTGGTCGAATAACCAGAATGAGAACGGATGTTTTACGCCGATCATGGCGGATTTCATATAACTTTATGACTGTCACAGCGGCACTGAGGTATTATGGGAAACGCATCGGCTTGCGGACTCTGGTTGTGTGTGATTATTTAGTGTAGACGCTGCTGGTTTGTTTTATAAATTCTAATCGGTGCGGCGAAAAGTCAAATTCATATCCCAAGTTTACGGTAGAAGTGTGGAATTACCATCTCTGTTAATAAGCGACATATCACGAAATAACTGTGGTAACAGCTGTTTTTTACTATTATAATATGCAAATATTGACAATTGTTTATCCTACCAGGAATCTAGGCTATCCAAATGATTCCCTTTAAACTGCACTTAATTGAGGTGCTCAGATATTCTATTTGCGTATAAGTATCATTGCAAAATAGATTGATTCCTGTATCAACTAAGTTTTATTGGTCCATTTCCTGCACCTCGGCCCATCCAGGAAACACAATAGACAGCGTGCGCAATTGTCTGCACGGTAACGTGCTTATCTTAATGTAACATGGCTTTTTATGGAAAAAAACGGAAACCGTTCGGTACATTTCGCATGAGGTTGGAGTAGTCTAGGAAGTATTATGACAATGAGTAAGAGTCAATTTAGAGAGATACTAAAATTATTTGTAAACTGCTGTAGTAGTTTTTCGAACTGACGCATTGCTATTTTATCATCCACAACAGCGAGAAGACAAAATTGTGTGGGTGCGTGAGTATACATTTCAAGCAATACAGTCTTAGCTGCTTATGTAATTGGCTACGGCAGATGTTATTTTGATTAAATGTATCATATAAGGGATGTTGAAATTAACTTTAAATGTTGGTCGAGAAACCTTCCAGTTATATAAAACAAAGATAAGTAATACATCCATTAGGTTTAAACACATTTTAATTTTGTATTAGCTTATTGTTTCAGACCTAGAAGCTCAAAATCAGGATTAGTTGGTAACAGCGGATTGAGTCACTAATCTAAAATTAGAGAGAGGCTGTCAACAGCGAGCGACATCATCTAAAGTTATCTTTGATTAAATGTCATGGCCTTTTGCACAACTGGCAGCTGGCGTAGAGGGAAGTGTGAAATTATTTGGCAGGGTAATTTGATGTCCATTCTGTACACTAAGTAAAAGACCTTTTGACCATTCTGTCCCCTAACAAGAACATCTTTCGACCATTGTGTCCCCATGGCCGACAAACTCTAATGATATTGTTCTCAAATGAATATGTCATGCTCTCGTTATCAATCAACAGGATCATTTGTATATTGTTTTCCACGGAATGAAAATAGTTTGCATTACGAAGTATAACGGCGAAAAGCCCACGTCTAAGATTCCTCTATATGTTTTATTGCAATAACAGTTCTGTATGCGTGTAGACAATTAATTTCTGCTCTTGGACTCAATTATTGCAATATTTATTCTCTGTTTATGATAGATACCAAACGGCGTAGCAAATGTCTCCCTATGGGATTTTGTCTTTACCTGCTCCGGCAGTTATGATTAGCGCAGCCTTTCGTGGCATAACTTTAGTGAGCGACACAATAAGCATGTAACGTTTTCTTTCTTTGACGTAGAACTGAAGGAAATGTCTTGACAAAGGTATTGCTGGAATGTAGTGTAAACGAACGTTAATGTAAGAAATCATGGTCGTTATGAATTCTATCAGCTTAGCCACGTTTAAGGGACGTTTCAGTCAGAAACACACAATAAGTGCAAGACTGTGTTTTAATTAAAAGTATCTGTTTTCTGGCAACGCATCCCTTACAACTAAACCTCCACATATAGAATTGTGAATGTGAATGCAGAAATTAGTAATTCATGCAATTAAAACGTAAATCAGTCACGGAAGAACCATAATACCACCCTGTCCCGAATTACAGACGGTGCATTCTTTGAACTAGTATTTCGTTCCTCATATTTAGATATTTTACTTCCCAATCTCATTTATAAATTTTGAGTCAATCCCCCGTGAGATAGGCAGTGGTCCTAACAAAATCATATATCCAACATAAGCTAATGATTATCTTCATCTGCTGCATGAATGTGGGCTTGGGTTTGCTTGGGAAGACTGGAAACAGTTAACCCCTTGTGGCTCTTGGCCAAAGCCATCAAATTCTTCGAGATCAATTCCACCAAGAATGGCAAATGCGGTTTCATCTTCATGGAAATCATCCTTTTATTTATGTATTTAAGATAATATTCTGATGGAAAATTACCTTGTTGATCTGCCGTCGAAATTCAGAAACGCCTTGGCCAAGCTAAGAACAAGTAACCATAACCTGACCATTGAAACAGGTCGCTGAAGTAACGTTTCTCGTTACTGCACACAGTGTAAAGGTAATCGAGTAGGAGACGAATGCCACTTACTGTTTATTTGTAACCAACTGCAGGACCTACGAGAAAAACTAATTCCTGTCTACTTTTATCGCTATCCTAAATTATATTAGTGTCATTATCTTTTCAACAATCCCTCAAAGCATGTTCAGTATAGTCTTGGGAAGTACTTGGCCCTTTCCTTGTGTATGTTTAAAACATAATGTTCCTGACTGTTTTATTTTTTCTTTCACTTTCATTTTTAGCAAAATAGTTTTCATATATTGCATAACACAGATTTTATAAAATAGAATTGTCTTTATATCTGTATGATTGTACTCAAAATGTATCCCCATACACCAGTATGACTGGTCTGGGTGTAATCAAATTGAACTTGCACTTTTTAGCAATAGTAGCTACGCTTACTACGGTTTCATGTTGGAGCTTATATTGTATAAAATAATTCTAACCCTTTAACCAGACCAATCCATAATAGTTTGAATGAGTGTATCTTGGCATCTCTCTATAGGTTGTGTAGAAGTGGCTGTGAACCATTGTGCGTAATATGATCATGTTTAAAATGTTCAACAATATATAGAGAATAAAAGGCGATAGTAGAGACTGTAAGGCATATAAACCTTTCCTTAGACGGAACTTAATTACAGTTATTCGCTTTCGCTTCGGATAGGACTTGGGCACTGACTTTCAATAATTACAAGATTCTGATTTCATTGATTGCCAGCTAGAATTGCTACCATTTGGCTTAATTGCCATTTTGTCTTTGGTAGTTCTATGTTTATGTAAGCTTTCTGTTCGTAAGTCGCTTTCGTTATATCAGCAATCAAAACAGAAGCTTGTGCCTTTTGGAAGACGGCACAAGTTGTTACAAACTGTTCGTCTTCAAAAGGTTAAAACGTCAAGTAAAACCTGAATTGTTTAATAATATCAAACTATTATGATGATTGATACGGTAAGTTTAAGTCAAATTCGCTTTGATTGGTCACAAGGACACTTTGGAAGATTACGTTGCGATATCCAAGGTAGCTGACACAAAGGCTAAATCAAGCGAAACACGCACACAATTTAATAATTCATTACAAAGATTCAGGTATGAAAATACCCCATTCACATAACAACATTAACAGCCAGTTGTACAATAGGAAATCATATAAAGTCTGTCTTTACTGATTAGATGAGCTTTATCTTAGGGTAGAATAACTTACTTCCGTCTGGACAATTAAGTGGATAAAAACATACCCAATAAAAATTGTAACTACTGGCAGGAGTGGGAGTGGATTTATTTAAACCGACGAATACCTTCACGGTTAACCGTCTCTCGTATAAGATAGGACATCCATAGACAAGTTTATAAATAGGACTTAATCTGGAGTAGTTATGGGTAACCTACATACATCTGGAGAGAAGATAATGGCCATGTACGTGGCACGGGAAGTCTGCAATAGATATGTAGCAAATAGAATATTCGGCATGGGTTGAGACCGAAGTCACAACTATGAGAAAAGACAAAATACGCAGGTAAAGTTTCTATAGTTCGGTTTATTGAACAATCATCATCATCACGGTAAACAGCGCAGTTTAAAATAATGTGAATCTCGTTTGCGATCAGCACTTATGCAACATATAGCAAAACAAAATGTCGGCTGTTTTAGTATGAAGGAGACGCGAGATTTGGATGTAAACCATGGGCCCGGAACTCGATATCACATCCATGTTACGTTTCGACCGATGCAAATTATATACTGTAGGTTTGCTTAATTTACCAATTTGTCTCTGAGTAAAGTGTTAGTGTCATTTTACGTTAAGCTCTATATCGACAAGTCCTGGAATTAGAAGAAGCGGAACGGACAAATAGTTAATAATGTCTTGTGGGCCAACAAAGCTCTCATACGGATGCCAAAAAATGTATCATATAAGGGATGTTGAAACTAACTTTAAATGTTGGTCGAGAAACATTCCAGTTATATAAAACAAAGATAAGTAATACATCAATTAGTTTAAACACATTTTATATTTGTATTACCTAATTGTTTCAGACCTTTCAAGTTGATAATAACAATCTTAATCTCAGATTGAACATCAGTTTATTTGAAATATTCAAGCCTCTCGCTGCTATTGGGTGATGTCCTGATCTGGACAGAAGACCGCGGATTTAGCCACTGAAATTACATGTATTTGTATTCCGATCAGAAAACGCATTCAACATATGTTTTGTTTTTTATATAGGGTTATTATTGCTTAGTTCAGGTTATGTCACTCATATGATGGCGTGCAAGCCCTACGTCACTGTCGATAATGCTTACCCTTAGAGTACAAGGTGCTGTTGTCTACAAATATACATAGGCCTAATAGGGAGCATAGTTTATCGGTTTTAATGGGAGAACAGACACAGCTTTGTTTATTGGTGTTCTGACTCTCCCTTCACAGACTCGATCTCTAATAGCGTACCAATAGTTTTAATTAATCTCAAAGACAAAAAAGCCTATATTTAACAAAAATAAATGTGTTATCCAAAAGCAAAATTAAGATGTTCTGTTTTGTCTTTTCAATTCGCAGGGTGCTGTGTGGCTATACACCCGTTACAGCCTGGCGTGCTATGTTTAATTTCGCAACATTTCACTAATAATAATTTAAGACATGGCCGACTTCATTTTAATTTTTTTCTCTTAATTTTATAAAAGTTACTGTGACAATTAGTTGTCCCGAATGTAGTCTTCAATATGCCTGCTCCACAATCGCCATACTTTAATGGCATTAGAATGTCTGAAAAAAACCTTTTGGAAGACATTTTTTGCAGCGTCTTTCATTTCAGTTGAGTGTGGCAGCGTTGTCGTGACAGCTCGTGAAGTCATCTGAAATCAAGGGAGGTAACTTCCTATTTTTATTGGTTGGGGGCGGTAAATACTTACGGATAATTTCGGAACAGTCTTTCTTGGAGCAAAGCCAAATGATTCTTATTTGTTGGGTTTTTTCCGGATTAGAATGGTGTTTAAAGCGTTGTGGCGGATCTGCGTTTTCTCAAAATGATATTTGTCGTGAATTTGACACCTAGTCAAAATTATCTAGGCATGCGGCGTCTCGGGGTTTGACAAGGTGTCATTATGAAGACAACGGTGATGTCAGGCAATTAAGACCCTAATCCACGATAAAGCAGGACAATCATAAGACGCAATACAACAACGCCACATCCCCAAGCCTCAGAAATATAGAACCTGGACACTAGCTCCGCCTGTCCCCATTCCATACACTTACTATTTCTACCTGTCCATATTTGTATTCCTGATTTTTTGGTATGCAAAGCAGACATTATAAGATCCACAGGAAGAGAAACTATGACGCCATGAGTTGTTAACGATATCTTAGACTTCGATATGCATATAGAAAAACCGGTAGTATAAAATTATTTAAAGACGAAAGTGCATAGTTTGACATTTATTCATGGGTTTACGGAAACGAGCCGTCGACTAAGCACTCCAAAGCAAGTTATTATGTTAAAATAAAAGGCTTTGCAGTCATTTTTACACAGTTTCCGTTGTTTTGGCTGGATGCTGTCAATTATATCCGGTCTGGTGTCACCGTTAAATTTCAAACTATATTCACATGTAGTTTATATTCATAGCTCTACACCAAGGGCAGAAGCAATAATCATGCTATATCTGGGTTTTTTCTTTCTTTCTGTAATGTATTAGGTAGCATGCATGCATGTGTATCTTATATGAATTTCATGCTACTAATTGTGTGTTTTTTCTCACAGAATCCTTCTACATCCTTAAATATCAACAACCATTAGAATTTGATTTTCTACATCATGGTGCCAGCACAGATTATTTCTTTCCCAGCTCCAGACAGTTTGTGACTTAGGCAGTTACTTTGGAACATTAATCCTCTTATTATACATATAGCATGTTAGATATTTTATCTGTGGTTATGGTTTACACTGTTCACTAGAACATTTGACCTTGTTTATTTAACTACTTTATACTGGTATATAACTTCTATCTCTCCTATTGTTGTTTAGTCAATTTACACCTGATGACGATACAGGCATATGCATCGAAACGTTCTATCACAAAACAAAGAGTGGTTATCCAGAAATTCTATAATTATGTTACCCCACTTCTAAATGTCGTTCAAAACTTATACTCTACTATGCTGCTTTGGTCCAGCTTAAGACTGTAGATTTGCTTGACAGGAATTATATGATAAATACACTCTACTATGTGATTTGGTCCAGCTTAAATCTTTAAATTAAAAAGCGACATTCTAATTTGTACTATTGTGTGTTTTTTAGCAATAAGTTAATGTGATAGGATACCAGAAATCCATGCTGTAAAGCGTTTTTTGACTTTGGTATCACAAAACGGTGATATGAAATGGTGGGCGTAACGTTGATTGACAGGATAGAGATTTGTACAATGTCATTTAAATCAGATCTCAAAAACACTCCCAATGTAGTTTGTCGCTATATTGAAATCTAAGGCAATCACTCTACTTTTACTGTTCAATTAGGTCAAGCTTACTGTGGTTCACGAAAGGTCACAGTTACAGATGTCCAACAAAAAAACAGATAACACGCGGGCATGGTAAACACCAAATTCAGTCAAACGAATAGAAGTTGTCCGATTTTCTTCTGTGTTGATGTTGGAAGTCTCATGTAAACGGGGGAAGACGCAATTCCACTCAAAGTTTATTATTTGAATGGTGTTTGTTGA
>JAQQZZ010102173.1:0-12326 GCA_030265115.1 Mopalia vespertina
GTTCCGCTTTTTAAATTAACTAATTACCGGCTATGCTAATTCGATTGCAAGTGCAATACAGATGGTTGTCTTTGAAAATATGCAATAGAAATAATAAGTTTAGGTCGAAAAACAGTTGTCTTTCCCTTTATGTGCCGTATATTTAAATACTTTAACTTGTACATGTATTTAACATTTAACCCGAGTTCGAATTCCAGTAGAGACAAGCACAATTGTCTTCTCTACAATTAATATATATATTATTTAACCTCTACTCTTCGTAGTCAATTTACACCTGATGACGATGCAGGCATATGCCATGAAACGTTGTGTTCTGTCATAAAATAAGAATTGGTTATCCAGAAGTTAACAGTTAACATTTTATTGACATTGTCAAGCTTTGCACACAGAGAACGACGGGCGCATAAACGGTCACCTGCAAGGTTTCCGCTGGCGGCCTCTAATTGTGGGCTGTCTAAATGCCAAAGAGTGCATTGTGGCATAATTCATTCTAACGATTTTGACAAATTTCGTATAGTTTTACAAAAACTGTTTTGCGACAGTGATTATATATTGCCCCTTAAGATCTTACCTTGTAAAATTTGATATCGCGTGTTGCGGTAAGGATAGCAATATTACATTTATATCCGTCTCTTAAGGGTTTTCATACGGGTGTCAGTTTGAAAATCCAGCTATCGTCGCTGATTTTAACTATACATTTATTGACACCGCGTCGCTTTATGTTTGATAGCAACATTATCTTAATAAGCACACCTATGCAATCGTGATATTTTGTTTGTATTGTAGTCTGGGATCTACTCGATTATATATTAAAAGGGCACATACTTGCATCAAAAGCAGTCATGGAATGAAAATCAGTCTACAATTATTTCTCCTCTGTTTCAGAACTCTATCATTGCTCTTTATTGAAAACGTTAAATATATTTCTAGAAAGTTCCTACTGGCACAGATAATGCGTAATGCTTCTCACTCATCTTCGAGATAATATTATTGAGTGCAAATGGAGAAAAAAATCCGCTTTTAAATTAGAATGTTGGTTCGTTGGTCGCAGTTATATTTATTAAAAATGTTTTTATTTAAGTCGTAAATGTTTGTCGTGATTTAAGTGCTTCGTTCTTTATTGTTTTTTTTTTTGTCTGAAACATTCGCAACAAGTTTTTTTTTTCACATACAAGGATGATTTAATTAAAAGCCTTTATCATTTACACAAGCTGTTGAATTAATCGTGAGAATTAATCTTCAAGCAGTTGTTATGGCGGTTTGTTTGTAATGTGGTTATCATTGTATTGTCTTTTGTTTAAATGATTATTGTCTGCGCCCTGACTGTGGCTATTTCTTTTATCTAAAGGCCCACAAGTCAAACGCACGAAGGAAACCTGTTACGACCCATAAAGTTGTAACCACCAACAATGCTGTAACCATGCACCAATAATGTAGTAGCAACCGATAACGTATCAAATTTTGACCGATAATGTCGTAAGCACCAATAATGTTGGAACCACCAATAATGTAGTAGCAACCGATAAAGTATCAAATTTTGACCGATAATGTCGTAAGCACCAATTATGTTGAAACCACCAATAATGTAGTAGCAACCGATAAAGTATCCAAGTTTGACCGATAAAGTCGTAAGCACCAATAATGTTGGAACCACCAATAATGTAGTAGCAGCCGACAACGTATCAAATTGTGACCGATAATGTTGTAGCCACCAATGATGTTGCAATATGACGTCCAATATAATGAAAACTGGCGGCCGGTACGCCGGTGCTATGTCAGACTGGCTGTTGATCTCCTGGAACGATTTAATTGTACCTAATCTCATACATGTGGAATTTTCGGGTTGGTTAGAGTTTAACACTATTCATAATTAATGTTATTTCACTCAAATGCCGAACAAAATTTACAACAAAGGACAACCATAAGACGCAAAACTAAAGCTCAACAACGGTTCACATAAAAAACAGTTCACTGGTTAAAGCACTATTGGGGGATTGTACCGTCAATCCAAATACAAATATATATTTTTAAACTCGTTACTTTACATTGAAGTGTAAGGATGCAACAAGCAAGAATCTTCTATTGATTCGTATAGACAAATACCAATATGCAATTAGCCAAACTATCTTGAATTGGGCGACATTGTGTTCGAGAACAATGAAGTGTTCCTTGCTTGCAGAAAACGCTTTGCCCTTAAGTGTAACAATCCCCACTGATTAAATACTGTTAAACAACAATTTTCAACTCCCATAGCACTAGAATAGCTACGCTCCAGGAGTCAAGCAAACTCTACCATATTTTCACACTTAATCTTCCAATATATATTAAAAAAAAATGGTATAACCGTACCTTAATTTAAAACATTTCTTTTTTTTTCCTTGAACACTTGTGGTTTAGATCGACACCTTAAACGACTTTTTGGCTTCCATTTTCACGTCAAAATCAATCTTTTTTCAGCAATGTAGCCTACTCGCTTTTGATCGATTTAAAATGTCTTTTGGATTTTAGAACGACATTTGGGACATGCGTGGGTCTCGCCCAGTTGGGAACCGCCGCTCGGTGAGTTTTCAAGAAACCGGACAGAGTGTTTTGTGGCAGGGTAAGAGGCCATACGGATTCAATACTATTTTTTATTCAGAGGCAGGCCTTATTTCTAAAGGTTTCGTTCAGCTGGACGTCGTATCTCTATTGCCTGTAGGCCCTATATACAATTCAATAAGATACGTATTCGCATCTAGCACTGGCATTCATCTGAAGTATTTAATTAAATCAGTGTACAACCTATAGTCTGTTTTGTTTATTAAATAGTTAATTTCGGTTAAACCTGATAGTATAATTCAGCTTTATGTCTATGTATTTTTTTTTATCTATATGCGATACAAGCCTTGAGGAGTCTTATATCTATCCAATCAGCCCATGTTTTATGTAAATTGATTGGATTGACCAACCAAGACCCATAATGCAACGAAACAAACATTAAGATAAAGGAATATTTGGAAAACAACCAGTTAATTGATGTTGTCGTGGTTTGGTAAGCTTGTGTTACATAACATGAGCTATTTTTGAGGCAGAACCGCACATCTCTTATGCAATACCCGCTATATATGTATAGATCTATGCGGAGTATCAATGTTAGAGAGGAGCCTTAAGGCAGACGTTTCAGCCCCGGCGATTGGGGACTTCATATCTGTGGAAGCCGTTTCTTCAATTTGGATAATTTTCATAACTGGACATTCTCATCTTTGAAAATAGATCTATAATTGTTAAGGACGAGCAGAACGGTAAGTTCATTTAAAAGCGTTTAAGTATTGGTTTTGTATTCAAGAAAATTATACTAGAGTATTCGTTGTATGTTGTAGATTGAAATTTTATGCCGTTCTTTATTGCTCTTTCATTTGTACCACCTTTCACTAATACACATTTTGCTGACCAAAAAATCTATTCCATTGTCGCGTTGAAAAAATTACTAGATGCACTATTTGCTTAGAAATTTATCCGTTTTATCCTATCCGGATAATATCTTCAGGTTCAGGTTCTTGCTACAGCACATTCCTTGAAATGGAAATATACCACATTACCGTACAATTGAATAATACAAGGAATCTGAATTTTCGCTGGGCTAATCTTTTTTTTATATTTTTATCTGTTATACATTTTTATATTAGAGAGAGAAAATTTGGTTTGCCTCCAGCGGGATTCGAAATCGGGTCTCTGGTTGTTAGAACCAGCGCTCTAATCGACTTAGCTGCAATACATATTTTTATTGTACAGAAAGAGCAACAATATATATGTTTAATGTAGAAAAAGAAAATTGTGAATTCCACCGGTATTCGAACCTGGGTCTCTGGCTAACAGAGTCAGCGCTCTAACCACAGGGTGCAATATAGATGTTTAATGTAGAAAAATACAATTTAGCTTGCCGCCATCGGGAATCGAACTCCGGCTACTAGGGCCAGCACTCTAACCGTCTGGGCTACAGAGGCCCACGACAGAACGACCAGGATTACTTATCCAGGTAAACGCTGAGAATCTCTCTCTACGGGAAACACTGACACAGAAACATTAAATATGTGGGATTTTTGTTGTTGTTGTTTTTCGGGAACTACAATATATATTGAATACAGGAAGATAATATAGATGCGCATGTCCATTCTATGGCTAGTATAAAGACATTTACTGTCGCGGGTAATTATTGTTACACTGAAGAGAGCAGAATCGTTCTGATCCATGTGTGTTTTATTTTTTCTCCCTTTGTTTCTCACATTATCTCCACTGCGCTAAGTCATTTACAGTGTTAAACAGAAATCTGTCTCGTCTATTACTGACTGGTCCATCTAATTAGAACTCACTTTTGGTTTCTTCTTCAAGTTAAAGAACTCATATTTCTCTGTCGGAACAAGGTCAAAAATCTACCAACAGAAATACACAGGCTCTTTTTAAAGCGGCCATCTCCGATCAAATAATCATTGCAGTTCGTCTAACAGCTTGTTTTTTTTTTCCCCCTTCAAATAATTTATATAAACTGAGGTATACAAAAACCCATTTATTGCGAAGGATAATGTTGCCTTTGACGACGTTTCAACCACACACTGTCATTTCGAACTTCGGTACCGATTAGGAAATGTGATCAAGCAATTAAACAAGTTATTTCATTGGGCAACGGCACAGGTTAACATTTTAATGTCCCAGATAATTCGTCTATAATTATACCTTTTAACTGGGAAGAAAAATAATGTGGCCTTAAAACTGTAAAGATAGAAAAAAGCTAATTCACCCACGGGGCTTATTATATGTCATATTACTCGTTGTTGAAATTACAATAGGATCCTTTGTTTGTCGCTAATGAAATCTAACCCAAACGCTTGACCTACAGTGTCGATTGGTTTCTTAAATAAACCAATCACAGAGCCGCATCTCAAATTTGGTTTGTAAAAGGAGACGATTTCAGCCGACGAACCGGAGTTTACTGACTGTATTTTAACATCATTCAAATAATAAATTTGGGTGGAGATGACATTTTCCCCTGTGTACTACACGTGACTTACAACATCAACAGGGAAGGAAATCGAAAGAATTCGGCTTGTACGGCTGAATTCGGTGTTTACAATAGCCCTATATTAACAGGGTTTTTATTGGATAACAGAAACGGTGACCTTTCGTGAACGCCAGTAAGCTTGGCCTCATTGAACACTGTAAGTAAAGCGTTTGCGTTCGATCTCAATAGCGACAAACAAAACATGTGGAGCGTTTAAGATTTGATTTTTATTATATTGTACGCTCGTATAACCAGCGGAATTATCTGCGTTTTAAAGCAGCGTACTTACGTATGACTTGTTCTCAATTCCAGTGGGTGGTTGGAAGGGATGTTTTTACTTGGAAGTGTTACCAGTCCGTCTGTCCAATCTTCTGTCCGTCCATGGTAACTTGAATCAAATAAAAATAAAACTTTGAATATAGCTTCTTTCTGTTAAGGCCAAACTACGCAAAATAATATGTCCACCATTGTGTATATATTTCTTTTTGCAATATTCATGCTTTTATGTGTCGTGAATGCGATTAAGAGTAAATTCTCATATTTTATTTCTCAAACGCAGTCTATATCATTTGCGATTATAAAGGAAATTACTTTCCACAAACCTTTAGACAATGACTGCTGATAAACCAACATGTTTTGGATTGACACAAACTTAACAGTTTCTCCGAGTTTAATTGCTCTATTTTGAAACAACGCATCTCTTTACATTCTACAAAATTTCACGGCTTATTGTTGCCCTGGTCATCTCAGATCAGGTAGCAGGAAGCCGATCTGTTTGTGATGTCTGTGTATTGTGTACTGTGAGTATCCTTTCTTATCAATGTATCAATCTAAAATGGAATCGATTCTACGCCCTACGTCGAGAAATTTACTCTAAGGTACACCCGGTCCATCTTGTTTTGAACTTCTTTCCGCTGATCCGTGGCATATTTCGCCCCAAATATTGGCGGAAATTAATGTGCGGTGACCTGGCATGGCGTGCGAGTGTTGTCTTAGTCTTGTCCATTATAGAAACCTTCGCGAGAATACGATTGATCGGTGAATGTTGCCAGTGGTGTCGATGGTGGTTTCCTTTACCCAAGACTAAGGAAGCAATGGTATCAGTAATGCTATAACTCTTTTTTTCTTTCAGTTAATAAGATGAAGACTGTTTTGGGGATTTTGCTCTGTTTCTGTATGGCTCACCATAGTGTTGGATTTATGGCACAAATATTTGGATCTAACGGAATACTTGCGGGACGGTTGGGACGGTTGGATAACAGCAACACAACTACAAGTAACATAACTAGACCACCCTGGATTTGTGAAGACAGCCCGTGTCTTTCGTATACAGTGCTAGAGAAAACACAGGTATTAAGTTCTTATCTGTCATAATTAGCCAGATCATACAGTAGTTATGTCTTTATTTATTCACTCATTTCGTCTATAAGACTACAGGTCTGAATACATTTGATTGTTTTTTAGTTTGTGTGCTTGTTTGATTTAGTTTTAACGCCGTAATTAAGGTCATTTCACTCATATGATGACAGGGCATCATAAACGGATCGGCTTCATGTTGCCCCTAAGCAACAGAAAGCTCCATCCCATGACTCCACGGCCAGAATACATAAATTAAACATGCAAGTAAATATACAAATGACATTAAGCCCTTAAATTTCACTCATTTTTAAATGCCTCGAGAAATAAGACTTTCTGCAGAGCTGGCGAATTTCACCTTTAGTTTCAGAAGGGATATACTACTGCTGCTCATTATAATACCGGTATTAAATGAGTCGTTCACATTTCATACCAGCAGATTTCTCTATACCACTTGCAAACGCATTATCTTCCAAACAAAACACATCTACAGTATCAGTATAATTTCTTTTCAGGCATATGAGCTTCGCCATTACGAGAGAATGGTTGTGGCCACAACTGTAGCGACGGGGCGCTGGATGCCAAACATGGTCGCCTTTTCCAGACTTAGTGGATATTTCAGACGCGGTAAAAACTCAGGAGGTGAGGTTTTTTTATACGACAGTTATATTCCAGCAGACTTACTTATTTGAAATTATTGGAGTGTCCATTCAGAGAAAGATTTACACAAAGGCTTTATTACAATCAGTTTTCGACTAAATACACATTAAACATCCTAGCGGAGATAATCTTTAAGATTTTACTCATTTCAAACAACGAATAAAGTTGAAATAAGATTGCAATTTCATTTGCATTGCACCTTGAAACTATATATTGTCAATTGGAAATAAACAATATTTAGCCTAGTTTTGCAAATTGAATCCAGAGATGTGGATTAGCCTCTATGTTTAGTGCGTTACTCTATTGTTTTGGGGTAATTAATGTTTGTTTGAAGAGTAGCAATGCTGTCTTTATTTAATGAACTTTCCAACATTATGGAAACGTTTCACACCTTGGTTGTGCTAGTGTCAATCGTTGTTGCAATACCCCACTTGGAATCAAAGATGTTTCAGGCAAAGCAAATTGTTCTTTTTATTGTTGTTTGTGTTCCTGTTGTTATAAATCGTACCTAACATTTTTAGTGCTTACGTATAGGTGTCGTGATGAACATGACCTTCCCCATCATCAGCCCATTGAACAGCACCTCATACACCGCAATGGTCGCCCTTTCCCCTGGTGATTCTGCTTCGCCACCGACACCTATCAGCCTAGGTATGAGAATAGAAGTTCTACCAGCCATGGATGTCTTTGTCAAGTAAGTGGAGGTATTGGATTTATAAACTACGGCGAGACCGTAGCATATCCTGTGGTATAACAGAAGCCACACTAGCTATGTATCTTACTGTTTAATAACTCCTCCTTTTTCTAGTTCCATTTCAACTCGGACGCTAGAGAGATTTCGAGGCTTTTCATTTAATTTCCGGTCGTGGTTAATACTGTCGCTGAAACTTTTCCACAATTAAATATTGTTTTCACTTAAGATAGGTGATATGCACTGTAATGAAATATAACGAATTATCCGTTAAATTCATGAGGTTCCAAGAATGACAACAAACGTTTCTCAGTCATTAAAATGTATTAGCTTCTTCCACACACAACCTTAAAATTATATAGTTCGTTGCACTTGAACAGTACCCAAGTTAAATGAGAGTAGCATGTATTTTGACTTAATTATTCAATGTTTGATGTCGTTCGGACGAAGATAGCTGGAAAGGTTCTTTCCACAGAAACATTTCTTTCTTCATAAATGGTTAATGTCGGAGGACTGTGCTTCGATTTATTTGTCTGCTGAATGATATGACATAATTTACGACTAAATTATCTCTGTTTTAGGCCCTTCGAGAGTGGCATGTTTTGGTCGGATCCCACCCAGGCAGTTAATCAGTTCAGAACATCCCTCGGCCCAAGTGTCCCTTTGGCCGCGTCCGGTGCAGCGTTTGTTGCTGAATACAATACGCCGTACGCTTTTGTCGGACGTCACGGAGAAATTTGGCTGCAAGCTGACTTTCCTCAGACACCTAATGCCACTCGAACCCAAGCTGTTGATGCCCCAACTTACTTGGCCGGGGAACCTACGGAGTATCTGTAAAATGTCACAGGATAACTTCGTGGGCCAAATGGCATCAGATATGGTTTTTACCTGTTGGTTAATAGTTTCGGTTTGTTGGCAAAAATATATCTCAGACGTCTTCCTCAGCGCGAAATGGGAATCACTGATGTTTTGTATATCTGAATAACCAATATGTCTGCCTAATATAAATATCGTTAAATTCCTATGTATGTTCACACCCAACCTACATTGTATTTCATGAAGAACATGTAACTTGTAAATTCCTAGAGTAATTGTCCAGCAATAGGAATACGTGTGGTATTTAGCTATGTTTACATTACTGAGCGCACCTTTGTGTCGTGGGTAAACAGTGATCATGAATCCTGATTTTTAAATGTTATTGATCAAAATGTGTTTAATATTATCACTTGAAAGTTTACCGTGGACACTCGCGAACTAAACCATAGTTTAGGTGTGTGGCCCACAGTGGTTATGATATAAATTAGAATTAAACTCTGTGAAAATACGGATTTCTGTTATTAACTGTGTTGTAAACCTATCTAAGTTTGATGACATAGTCGAAATGATTCTTTGGAAAAATACAGTAGTTTGTATTAGTATTTGTATCCGCTCGAGCTGTTTCACGTACTGCAGTATCAATCGATCTCGAAGAGTGAGCTTTATACGCAGTCCGACCTGAAATGACGACACATAACACGCACTTTACATATAATCTGTTTATTATATACCTTCAATATTTCTTGAAAAGTTCGATTTTTGAGACACATTGGACAAACGTTTAGAGATGATCGCTTGGAAGAGGCAAGGAATTACTTATATACAAGATTTAGTCCAAAATAGTCCAATGTTTAATTGTGGAATCATTTGACAAAATGGAGTGTTTGATTTCCCTTTTTTTAATCCATCAAATTAAAAATGTGATTGCATGATCTAAGTATTCCAAAACACAGTTACATTGTTTGAAAATGAAGTTAAATGTACAACCCAAGATTGTTTACATTAGAATAGTATCACTGCTCAGAGGAAAACCCCAGTGACTGAGCACGTTTATTTGTTATTTAAAATTACACGCCCCAGAAAAACGTGCGCGAAAATATAGTTTAATACCAAACCCCAGCCAGCGATTATTTTGGGACTTGAAAAGTAAGTAAAAAAAACAATCAAAACATAAATGGAACGAATTGTCCTGTTGCCAATTATTGAGCTGTGTCACGTTAGGTGTAGCTGCCATACGAAGAGTAGGCTTAAACATTGAAAGTAGTCCTGTTTCAGACCGTCATGTGATAACATTTAAAATATCAATTCGCAATAAAACGGCACATAATGTAAATTCTTATCTGTACATACATACATACATACATACATACATATTTTTATTATGGCGACTCCATTCAGTAGAATAATTTGCGCCATTGCTAAATTCCTATCTGTATTTTTGGACATTAATATATGGTTGTGGAGCCGCCTATTCGTATATCTGCGCCTATTTTCCCTTGCGCCTAATCGTATAAATTTTGCGCTTAATCTTATTATCTTCTCCTAATTGTATACATTTATTCTTACATGTACATATTGCACCTAATCGTATAATATGAGCGTTTATTGTTATATTTTGCACCTAATCGTATAATATGAGCGTTTATTGTTATATTTTGCGTCTAATCGTATAATATGAGCGTTTATTGTTATATTTTGCGCCTAATCGTATAATATGAGCTCGTATTGTTACATTTTGCACCTAATCGTATAATATGAGCGCTTATTGTTATATTTTGCGCCTAATCGTATAATATGAGCGCGTTTTGTTACATTGTGCGCCTAATCGTATAATATGAGCGCCTATTGTTACATTTTGCGCCTAATCGTATAGTATGACCGCTTATTCGTACATTTACTACTTAGGCCTATCATATTATGTGAGCGCTTACTGTTATATTGCGCCTTTTCATATGTAATAAACTCGCGTGCTTGTTCTTTCGTTTCATAGGGTACACCAACACGTATTTCACTTTTAACAGTTGAAACGTTACAAAGGGTAATGTGTTTGTGGATGATAATTGTCTATAATAAGCTATATGAGAAACATTTCAGTCGAATTGAAAATCGATAGAAGAATCTAGATAAAGCGCTGCTAGAAACTTTAGGACATTTCACCTTTTTTTTTATTTTATATATTCACATTTTGTGATGACAAATTCTTATTTTCATCACAAAATCACAAACCGGTTGGTAAACAAAACTATGAACCGCTTTGTGTTCATTTATATTGCCTTCGTTTATAACACGCGGCTTCAAAAATTAACAGCTTCATTCGCCACAACACATTTGATTGAGCTTGTTTAAAATGTGTAACTGCTACACACTCGGAACAATGGAATAGATGAACAACTACAGCTTGTTATTACGCTATATGAATCATCAACATGTACATTGCCACCATTAGAATATATTTCAGAATATGTGCTCAGAAATAAACTTACAATTTTAACTGAACTCTCTTTGGTATATATATTTTCTCAAAAGGTAGAGATAAGATAAGGTGCAAATATGCGAATAGGTGCTCAGCGTATACGATTAGGCGAAAGATAAAAATAGGCATATACAATTATATATTCGGTAAGACGCAAATATATGTTAGGAGCAAAAATATAAAACGATTTTCCGATATTAAAAGATTAGGAGCAAAATGAAAACGATACGGCGCAAATATAAAAAAAATAAGCGCTAAGATTATACAGTAAGGCGCATAATATTTTGAGGCGCAAAAAATTATAAAATTTCGCGACATTATAAGATTAGGAGCAACATTTATACGATTAGGTGCAAATACAAAAATAGGAGCAAATATACTATTAGGCGCTACACATGGCTTTTAGTTAACTTGAGAGAAATTTGCATTGGTGGGAGAATGCTAAGGGGGATTAGTGTGTTTCTATTTAGCAAAACCGTACAAGTCCCGATTTGAAAAAAATTGACGATTTGATGATTAAAAGACGGAAAAAAAGAATATGAGTGACAAAAATAGAAAGAACACACCCTGATGCAATTAATATCACACTTCGAATAGCTCCAAAGGGTCAAGACAATTTACAAATCTACCAGAAATCTAAATGCGGTCTGATGAAAATAGCATTCAAACACTGTTTTCTTAAATCTGTCTACATCTCAGTTGAATAAATAGCGAACATTCATACGAGGTCTAACACAACAATGCAAGCCAGATATGTTTGCCCCTCCTTTTACCCTCGTCTAAGACAAGCTCTATTTTTAAAGCTTCTCAAATCGTGTTTCAAAATAGAGAAATTTAAATCCCACCTGTTAGAGGAGTTTCAAAAATTAAAAAATTTTAGCTTGTTTTTCTTATACTCACATCAACATAATTTATTAACTTCATGTAAATTTTATCGCATCCATACCTATGTTTAAATATTGATATATATATAAATATAATGCTTTTTTTTTCTTTCTGATAGTGATAGTTTATACATTGTACCACGTTGCGTAATTTCTCTAAGATATTTTCATATATATCAACATCCCAGTGTCAGTGTGATTATTGGTAAGAAATATATATATATATAATGTATGTATTTTGCTGTAAATGGACCACTAGTACAGGAATCAATCTAAACAGCGATAGTGAGCATAAAATAAATGTCGCATATTATCACGGGCACGTGCTTATCTAAATGTTAATTATGAGTCACCCTGACTTAATAAATCAAGGGTCGGGGGGGGGGGGGGGGGGGGGGGGGGGGGGGGGGG
>JAQQZZ010102184.1:0-16316 GCA_030265115.1 Mopalia vespertina
AAGAAAGAGTCACTCGATCTGTTCCATTCTCATATACAGGGATTGATTACTTGGGACCCTTATACGTTAAAGAAAACGGACAAATCCAGAAAGTCTGGGTTTGTTTATTCACATGCATGGCCGTTCGTGCTGTACATTTAGAGCTAGTCAAGGACATGACCACACAGTCATTTCTCTTGTGTCTCCGACGATTTATTTCTCACAACGGTGTTCCCCTTCAAATAGTTTCCGACAATGCACCCCAGTTTAAGTTAAGTAAAACTGTTCTTGATGAACTATGGAAAAAACTTATTCTATCTCCAGACGTTAAGACTTATGTAGCCGAGAAAGGTATTTCCTGGAGATTCATCACTGAACTAGCTCCATGGATGGGGGGTTTTTATGAACGTTTGGTTGGCCTGACAAAAAGATGTCTGCGAAAAGCTTTAGGTAAGAATTTACTGACAGCTGATCAACTTTTGACATTTCTCACAGAGGTACAAGTTGTTGTGAATACGAGACCTCTCGTTTATGTGGACGATGATCTAAATTCTAGCTCCCTTTCACCAGCAGATTTTGTTTCCAGCCACCAGAGATCATTTCTGCCTGCTTTCGATGTGGACAAAGACCCAGATTTCAAACCAACGTTTAACTCGGCTGATAGACTTGTACAACAGTGGCATAAAGGTCAAAAACATCTAGAGCGCTTCTGGAATTCCTGGAGATCTGACTATTTAATGAGCTTGCGGGATCGATCCCAAACAACGTTAAAACATTGTAAAAAACAATCTGCTTTCCCACCAAACGTTAACGATATTGTACTTGTGAAAGATGATTTACCACGCAGTTGTTGGAGGCTAGGTAAGATTCAGGCCCTACACACCGGTAGAGATGGTCAAACCAGGTCAGCAACTGTGTTATTACCCTCAAAAGGAACTATTAATAGACCGCTATGTTTACTCTATCCAATTGAATGTCCCGCGTCCTCTGATAAGATTCTAGATCTCGACGTGACCAACTCTTCTACTGAACCACTCGGACGGTACAGACGAAAGGCTGCCGAACAAGCTAGGAGACTAATTTCCCAACAGCTGAACTGATTCTTCTTGGCGGGAGTGTCGTGAACGGTTCACGATTTGTTTCTGTAAAACTCTGAACATTTAATATCATTTTTTTATGAGTGAATTAATCTTAAGTATGACCAAGTCTGGTTCATTGTACTTCGCTTTATTGTACTTCGCTTTATTGTACTTCGCTTTATTGTATTTCGCTTTATTGTATTTCGCATTATTGTACTTCGCTTTGTAATAACTGTATTTGCTAGGGCATTTCTTTGCATTCTTTACGGTATCTGCCTGCTGTTAACGATTCAACTGCAACTTTATGTACCATTTACGGTACTGACATTTTCATACTTGGCGCCTTTTATCTGAGGCTGGTTACTAACAGCCTTCTTTTCCAACAGCAACGTTATAATCAGTATTGTCACGATACAACGGGATTCTTTCTATTTTCTCAACTAAGTACGGTCAGCAGGCAGGCACTTCACTATTGCCCACAATGTATATTAGATCCAGTAAACAGAGCATATTATTTAAAAGGACTCTCCCATTTATTTTTTGTGTTGTGTTCACGACAGGTATTTCACCGTAATCGAGTCATTTGAAAACCAGCGAGAAACCAATCATACTGGAAGAAAACTCAGTGAAACTGTGTTCATTAAATGAGTCCAGTCAGCATTAATCATCTATCAAGGTATATCAAACCCCAGCTTTTATGACAGACTTTACATGAAGCACTTCTATAACCCCTATAATTACAAGTCATAATAGCTGGAATTTAATCCCAATCACTTACACTAGAGAAACCCTTCAAACCCAAGTTGTTCATGTTATTGAATGAGTCCAGCCAACATTTAACATCGATCAAGGTATACGTTAACCCAGCTGTTATGACAGACTTATGAAGCACTCCAATCAAACCTAATTACAAGCCACAATCCCTGACGTTTAATCCCAATTATTTACAAGCACCAGAGAAATACTTCAAACCCAAATTGTTCATGTTATTGGATGAGTCCAGGGTATATGTAACCCCAGCTTTTATAACGCTCATGAAGCACTTCTATAAACCCTAATTACAAGCCACAATCTAAATCAATTACATTACATGCACCGGAATAACCCTTCAAACCCAAATTGTTCATGTTGTTCTGTCTTGGTTTATATAGATAACCTTTACTTGATAACACAAATGACTGGTTAAACGTGTAAGAATCTACACCAAAACAGGGTCTGGAATAAATAGAAGTTGGTAGCCATACAAATGTGTGCTCTACTTTAGCTCACATCTGTACTATGTAGAAATATGGTGTGCATGTCTCGTTCTTTTCTACTTGTCTTCCGGGTACCAAAACAACACAGAATGTATGAGGTACCCGGAAGTGGAGTGAATTACGTGAAATATCGCAGATCACATGACGTGACTTATTAGGCAATATTGATAGTGTTTCTGAACTCCCGACGTCACTACCTCTTGCTATCAAATAGCTCGTTCTATATATAAAGCTGACTTTGGGAACAATATAATATGAGCATCTATCTGTACAATTCACCGTTGAAAATATTGAAATCTGGTTTAAATTGTTGTTCCTCCCTTTTAATTCTTGGCCTTGTATAGTTCCTTATTTAATTTAAACAAAGTTTTGCTGTACAAAGGAATTAGAATTTCAAAATATAAAATTTAAAAATATGTATTTTATTCGGAGAGTATTTCCATTGCGCTCTTATTTCAGATTAACACGATAAAACAGTAGCCATACGATTACAATAAGGCCTATAATATATTGGAGTAATAAAACCGCAAGTGTTATATTTCCGTGTAAATAAAGCATTAAAATAACTTAGTCTCAAGTCTACATATTTAAATGTCACATAAATCCAGTCCTTTTATGAAAGAATGTCAACTCAGATTTCTATTTTAAATATTCCTATACTCAAAATAACAAGATATCAAATGGAATAACACTCGTGACTGCTAACAACAGAAGCCAATGCATTAATGCTAATTTAACGTTAAACGAATCAATTCTATAGTTCAATAAAATTATGCGAGTGTTATACTATTTTCAATACCACAAGGAACCTTTTGGATTCTTTACGGATAGCAAGTGACCTGACATATCCCCATTTAATAATTCTGTATCTGGTTATGAGGTTAACATGCATTTATATGTGCGGGGAAAAATGAAAGTCACAGGCCCTTCTGCAGAAATTTTACGTCCATATTTACGGTCAAAGAGGAACATTGCAGGTTGGAAACAGACTGGATATACTCGAACCGTATTTCCGCATTTTTACCGAGGCTACTGAGCAATTTAAAGTCGAGTTTGATATATAAAATGAACACATAATAGCCGGCAAGTCCAAAAACTTGAAATGACACAACACTCTATGAACTCCGAATCTGTAAAATAAGGCTGCATAATATGATAGACAGTAGAGATACAGAACTCTCCATATAGTTGGTATGCCGTACTCATTATGAAAGGCTTAAAACATAATAAAGGTAGTCGTAAAGAAAGATAGCTCACTTATAAAGGCATATCAGGCACAGCTTTAAGTTAGTATTTTATAAAAAATAAATACAATGTCACATAGTCCCGGGTCCGTTGCACAAAGCTTATATCTTAAAACACTTTTTGTTTCGGATGTTCAATGCGGTTGCAATAATGACATGTGGACAATGGGCTTACCTGATTTCTGTACTAGGCGTGAGTTCTCCACTGACCCATTTATAAACATATCTCATAATAGTAGTATCCTTCTTTTTTTTTTACATACCAACACAATTGATTCATTGTGGAAGAGCGTGCTATTTATGAGTCATAAATATTTCTCCTAAGAGACTGAAAGTATTTTACAGGTACTGTGCGTATACAATATACATAGTATTGGTGACATTCTTCAGATTCTCCACAAAGGGATTACCTACTCCTGTGTTAAACACAATCCCACCCTCAACCTAACAAACACAAAACAAAACATATCAAAACTGATAATACAGCTAAGCTAAGCTAAACACTCGACCTTGTCCATCACAATTTATGTCTCTAACGTGTATGCTTATTGATTTCATACTATGCCTCGTACTTGAGGGCATTGCACTTATATAACGACGGATTGTCCACTTCATTCTTGTCCTGCATAAAGCCTACTTAAACAAGCGGGAAACCGGAAGGAAACTTCGTAAAACGATCCCCGCGATTGTCCGAGTTAACTTGTGAGACTCCCTGATATGCCTAGGTTCCCATGGGGAGCTCGAATATATGAGGAGTGGATTGGAGGCGGATCAGTACTCCGATACGTTAACCACGCTTCCCTCTATGATAAACATATGACAATAAAACAGCAGAAACAATTTTCGAACAACTTGAAGCGTGAAGTTGACTTCTGTGTGAGGCTGGGGAAGCTCATTAAAAAAATTAACGTAACAAAAAGAAAATCAACATTAACAGGTACATGAAGAGAGAAGGAACACCCCCATCCCACCCAAGCCGTAGCGCTTCAATGACATGTCCTAGTGGGACAAACGGAGCAAGCAAAATTGCCCTACCCCATCACTCTGTCTATTCTCCGTTAACACATACACAGTTTCCAACAATAAGTAGGGCTGGCGAGAGAATTTGTAACGTAAATATCACTGATCAATTTAAATTAAAAACTTGAAAAAGAGCAGAATCAATCCGAAGTGTACTATTGGAGTTTAACAACAAACGACTTCGCACCCTATCCCACCATGGTTAGTCGCATAAATAAAATAAAACTAATTCTCCGTTTCGTCAACACATATACTTTAAAGTAAACACTACGTTTAGATAATATCATTTTTAAGGGACTTGTCTTTTGCTAAGTACTAATAACAGAAGAAATATTAAATCGCCCGAGTGATGCGGTAAGATAGAGTTTAAATTTGTTTTTTGTTTTTCTCCCACTTAACGCATTCGGATTGAATCACTACAACTTCGTTTTTTTTCTCTGTTAAATTTTGAATCATTCAACCTTAACTGTGTGACGAGTTTCTTCTCAGCCCACTTGTTCAGGTAAACTATACTACTACTACTACTACTACTACTATAACAACAACAACAACAACAAGTTTACATGATACAAATAAGTGATTTACAAAGCCCATCAACTTACAGCTGAAGAGAAGACACGCGCTACCGATTGCTTATTCCACCTTATCACTCCGTCAAGTCAAATAAAAAGTAGTTCCTTGACAAAGATGCCATGCAGGTAAATATAACTACACGGCAGCTCTGACGCCGTGAATCTCATGACCTCTCAATATCTCAGATTTAAACACTATACAATATGGAGAATGATTCTATTTATCTATTTTGTTTAGTTGCAGAGACCTGTTTCAATTTCTTGGAAAGGAAAACTCATTGGCACAACTTCCAGTTCAGTACAACTAACTCCCCAAAAGTTTAGTTGAACAACTGTGTTTAGGAGTTTTAAAAAAATATTTCGATAATTCAATAAAATATTTCATCCCTGCTGGTATTGTGATTCTGTTTTTATAACGCGATAATTAAAATCTATGAAATGTTTTTTCTTGGTCAAACTGGGTTGTTCGACGCCGGTAAGGTAGTGTTGAAGTTTGGTTGCACGAGTGAGCTCCCTTGATCTGATATACACTGGACAATCCACTTGGAAGTCTTCGAATATAATGCACACATTACCTCCGATATCATATGATCGTCGCCATTATGATATGCATTTGTTTCCATATCAACCAGGTAACAGATTCCAGGTTATTAGAAGATTTCAGTTTCTATCTCTTTTGGTTTTGGAATATGACGTAGGCCTACTCTTAAATTAAATTTACACATTCCAAATCTACATGAAATCCATTACCTTCTCTGCAGATGTCTGTATGTTACCCATAACGACTTAAGATTCATCGATATATTTTTTTAGAAAATTTTGAAATTCACTAGGTTAATTAAAAAACGTGGATAGTGTGCATTCGGCGGTATATAGATTTCCGGTGAACAAAATGTAGGATTTTAGTGCATACTCATAATCTATCACGACCGAGCGTAGACTAGTGATGATACCACAGTAACGAGAATCTCGCGAGGTTTATCACGGTATAGCACTCATGTTTATCCTCGGTCGGTAGTGGAGACATACAGCTGTTTTCCCCAATAATTGCGCTCCAAAAGGAATCCTCATACAATAAACGTTAACTGATATAAGGTGCTCGATATTCTGATAAAACTTTCAGACCATTCCGGCAAAAATTCGCTAATACGATTGTGCGCGACGAAAGAGCAAACGCTCGAGACACGAAAAGACGCTGTGGACCTCGCCCTTCCGTCTCGCACTTTTGTTGGATAGGTCTAGATTTGACAGCCAATTTGTTTCACTTTACAGTGAGCGAGGCAGGTATAAAGGGGTGGCCGTTAAATAAAGGGAGCTGTCAATTTCGCTTTTTGACAAGTGAATATGATATATTTCTAGTAATTAGAATATAATATAAGTATTCACAAAATATACTTGTGTGGAGTGGGTTCACTAGATTGAAAACAAACAAGATAGCGACTGCTATTCTATACATTTCCTCTGAAGATGAACGTAGTCCCGTTCGAAAGCTAATTGGAATTAAAAATGTATAGCAGTCGCTATCTTGTTTGTTTTAAGTATTCACAGCGAAAGTGCTGCACGGAAAACCTGGTCGAGGATGATTGCATCCTGTCGTGGTATCGACTCTTTTTTTATTTTTTAAAAAATATATATTTAAAGATAATAGCTAGCCCTGCTCTCCCTTGAATAAGCAACACGAAAGGGCAAGGTTGACGCTTCCTCTTGCGTCGCACACATTTTTGTTTCTGTCATGCGCACTTTGAATTAAAACAAAGGGGACAGCTAAAATAGCGCCTTTTCACGACCTCGTCTTTTTTTATTTTTTTGTCTTTATCAGTTTTTACTGAAGCTGACAGGAGTCAAAAAAGCCAGGCCAACCACGCCTCATTGTTCATACATAAACTACGAAATGTCTTCACAAAAGAACGAACGCACTCTTGGTCTTCGCTTTTTCTCCGAGTGCTTTCGTGTTTTTTATACTGTCCATTGCACAAAGTTGAGGAACGACGAGACCGGGAAGGAGCGCGCTAGACATATATTGCAATCATGCCAGACAAACGAAGATTTAAGACCGTGACAACGAACGCCGTCCATCAGTAGGGGTCGTTGGTATTCCGGGCCTGGATCTAGAAGATGGAGTTACTTTCACCGAAACATGTGGCAGCGATGGCGGAAGTCAGGAACCTCAGGCTACCGGTGTTCTGGCTTTCCTTGACGGTCATGTAGGCTGACTGGTACCAGGAAACACATGTAATACTAAACATCAGTCAGCCGCCCCGTCTTTTTGTACAGCCGCTTCTAACCTAAACACTACCAGCTCATGGAGGATGGTTGAAATAGTGTCCACCAGCTATTTCAAATAAGTGCTGACTGAACGGTTAGGATAGCACCAATGGCAGCCCGGCGATCGTGCCTTGTGTCTCAGCCCTTAACCTCTGCAGCCTACCTCCTCTTGCTTCTGATATTGCTGCTTGAAGAGGCGCTCGGTATTAATCCATCCCTTGGAAAACCTGTGAGTAGATTTTTACTCTGTCAGCAATATCTTTAATAGGTAGTGCTCGCCAATCTCCGGCCATCAGTGGATGGGTCGATTATATTCCTCACTTGCATCAACTAGACATTTTTATCCACAAAATGAGATTTAAAATTAAGCATAGAAATTAAGCTTTTGCAGGACGTCCTTTTGAAAGAAGACTATGGCGAGAAAACACATTTAAAACAGAAAACCAGTCTCTTGCAAACGTAGCCTTAGTTTTTTGCTAGGTGAACAATTTCCTAGAGTCAAAGTCGTGACGATTAGTAAAATAAGTTGATTATATTGGAGATTAGAATGTAATATTTTGTTGAACGTTGTGTTGTTTGGAGACCTTCCAAAATTTTATCATCCATGAGAAGAAACTGAGTGAGAAAATACTTACATTTGTGACATGTAAACCAATCGATATTTCGCTTTGAAATTATACTTTAAAGCTCAAATAAACCTGTTTGTGCAAGGGCAAATATATGGTTAGCTTAAGCCGTATGGGGGAAAGAAGGGTTGATATCCGATATAAGTTACCTCTGTGTCAGCGGTTTGATATTGTTCTCTTACAAACCCCCACTTAGCTTTCGTGTAAGTTGGTTGAGGAAATACAGAAGCTAAACAGTAGCACATGTTCACCAGCTGCTTTAGGGAAAATCACGTCAAGGCTAGCAATTAAAATGAAGACCATATGTATAGGTTAAGGAAAGTTTAACACAATAGTAATGATAAAGATACACAAAGCATACGACCGAATTAATGTAAACTGTACTTATGTTACCAGCCTACCACCCACTTACCCCCCAACCTCTCTGTGGGGTGTTATTGTTATATTGCCTACAATCATATGATTTATTTTATTATATTCAACAGACAAGTCATTTGCATTTTAAAATCTTTTCGGTAAACGCGGAAACTCAATAGTTTCATTTAGGATTACGTTACGAAAGAAACATAGACATCAGCTTAATTAGTGCCGGAGATCGTATAATTCATTTACATTCTGATCATTTTTACACTTGTTGGTGATTTTGTGCCTCTCAACTACATGTAATCGAAATATGATACGGCAATCGAAATTTTTACACGGGATTCTGTTCTCGTTTTTCAACCAATTTTGCATAACCGTTTGCATGTTTGTCATTTGAAATCACAAATGGTTTTGAAGTTAGCTATGGCCTTAACGATCAACGGAGAATGCAAGGGCTTATTTAGTTGATCAATGAAGTTAACCTGTTTTGTTTTAAGTTTCTACGATACAGTTTAATGATAACAGTCTGGTGGCATAATATTACCTTGACAGTTGATTTGTGTGGTTCGATGAAGAGCCATGAATCACACGAATCAGTATGTCAATCAACCGTTGCATATGGACATTGAGGATCGCTTTGTAAATTTGTTGCTGCCTCATCCCCGCCTGTATCCCCCTACAGAATCAACCATACTTCTTTTCGTGCAGACATTGACTTTAAGGTATTGTCATGTCCGTATTCTGCTTACAAAACAACAAACCCTGCCAGCATAGGTGACGTTTTACACGTGAGTTGTCGAATTGTGACTGACAGGAATCGGTTCTGCAAAATCATTTTTCTGCGTTTAATTCTAAATCAGTTGTCAGAAAACGATCGATGATTAATTCAGCGCCAGAGTTGTCTGTTGAGAAACAGTACAACAACAATTTACAACTGTCTAGATAACAAGGTCTGAATAGACTTTAAAACGTTGCACCTATATTAAACCGGAAGTTGTATTCCATAAAGCCTTAAATTGTATTTTGTATAATGTTTATGATAGTGACAAAATTACATCGAAATTCCGATCACAAATAGTTCAATTTGAGCCCTTAGTGGAGTTATTTTGACGTTTGTTGAGGAGTCGGTCAATTGGTTAATTCAGTAACAAGTGTATTGCATCGAAATGTCTGACTTCTCAGTAGAACTTTTAAATTGACTTAACCTCCTTTATAAACTAGATTAATTGCCAATCGGTCAATGACTATTTGAGACACGTAAGAGTTCTTGGCAGATTCCACATAGAAACATGCTTATTTCTCGAAAACGGTTTATCGTAGCTACATCAAAATTGTTGCACTTTGAAGTGCAAAATTGAGCATCAAAAGGGTACATCAGTGTTGTAAAGTTTGGTCTAGATTTTGGAAAATATTTTCAGTAAGGTACATTTTGTGGGGTTTTTTTTCGATTAGCAACGTCTGGACAGACAACCAAAGTCCACTGAAACCGTTCTAAGCAAAATTCCAAACGCTACTCTACAAGATAAATACATTTTTTTTCCTGTTGACATTAATTCAATTTGCGAAGAAGTTTCCGTTGGATAGTCAATAAATTGACATATTCCAAAGTTCCAAAAATATAACATACATAATATTCCAACCTATATTCAGCGTTATAATGGGCGTAGAAAAATTGTTTTCCTCAAAATCAACCAAGGGGTCCAACAATACCGTCAGGCTTTAAAAAGTAACAGTCAATCTAACAATCTAAGTTTCAGGATAGTGGGAAAACGTCCAGATTACGACGTTAGACATTTGTGATCGCTCGGCTCTTAACTTTCGTAAGTCTAACGCCATTTTTTGTCGTGGTAAATGCGCTTGTGTAGTAGCGATTTATGGGTGATGAAAAGAACTCTATTTATAATATTAAAGTCAAACGACCCTGGGTACCACCTTACACTCCAAAAAAACAAAAAAAAAACAAACGTAAACTGTGTAGGAGGTCGTTCCTCCAAATTCCAATCATCTTGGTCGGTGATAATATCACACATATTGGTCAGATTGCTCACAATTCATTGTTTGTTTGATTAGGGTCTTACGCCGTACTTAAGGTTATTTAACTTATATGACCGCGTGTCAGCCCAATAAATGGAAGCAACATCTCTGACACCATTGGCAACAAACACCTATAATTTACAGTCGGATATTAGATTTTCGATTTTCAACACAAACTAAAATGATTCATTCCCTTGTAATCCTGAACTGCTGTTTTCATTCAAAATGGATATATAACGCTATCTATAATTTTAACAAACAAAACATTATGATTTGGAAGGAAAAGAGAAAGGATTTCTTTTCTTGGTTGGATAATTGTGGTTTATGTAGTTAATGTCAAACGCGTATCAATTTTACCACAACAAGGGGAGTGTCATCCTAAATATTGACCTCAATCACATCAGCTATCATTTCCGCTTACTAGATAGTGACCGAGTACCGCTGGGGAGCCTGGACCACATACTCAACATGTACCAGATCCTGCGGAATCGGGATCAAATCGAGGCAGAGAGCCTGCTTCAAATTCGGGTAATTACAATCATCAGTTTAATGAAGGAATGGATTCAAGAATAAAGTAAAACTTATAAGCAATCAGCTTGCAAACTAACTAATCAATCATTCAATCAAACCAATATGATTTAATCAATCGATCAACCAGTCAATGTTTTTAATTATACCTTTTTTCTGGTCGATAGCATCATTCCGTTAGTTCCGAGGCTAAGACAATTCTGCGATTATTTGGCTGCCCTAAACGACCACTCTCTAATTGTTATCCACAGGCTAACCCCTCAGCCAGTAGACGTTGCTTTTTGTGGCGGAGTATCAACTAGTGCCAAAACATGCAACACGCAGGTACGTATTTGACGTCTCTGATTATATATATATATATGTATATACTTCCACTGCATGTGATAACTGGCAGCTGATTTTGTTTGTTTGTTTGATTGATTGGGGTTTAACGTCGTACTCAAGGGTATTTCACTTATATGACGGCGGATTGTCCACTTCTCACCTTTTCTTGCCTAATTACGGTGAAAAAACGGGAAGAATCCTAGTAAAAACCACCCCCGCGATTGCCGGAGCCACATAGTAAGACATCCATATACCTGATGGTCGACAGACGGACTCGATCCTGTGAACGGTACATTGAAGTTAGATTATTAAGCACACACGCTAAACACTAAGCCACGGCCGCGGGCCACTGGCAGCTGATAAACAAAGTTTAATGCACATCAATAGTATTTATAACATAAAGGCCTAGTCAAGAATGGTAATACATTGCATATTAGTCTCCTGAATGGTTGAGTTGTTGTTTACCTAATCATATACTTTATAAAATACTGTGTAGATATGTAAGCTTTTTTGTATTGGTCTTAATGGCTAAGGTCGTATTCATTGTTATCTGCAGTAGCAGCGCTTTATTAGTATTATTTGTCATTTTCGTCCACATTTCCACAGCAATGTCCTATTGGAGCGCGTGACTTCCGGGCATTACAATGTTCATTTTTTAACGGACGGAAACATGGTGGACGAGATTACCACGCCTGGGTACCTTATAGAACAGGTACGTAAAATAGGATAGAACTGATTATAATGTAAATGTGCATCAAGTTTCTCAATGTCTGATGTGGGATATACTATATATATATAAAGCAAATTTTTCTCCCTTCATTTATTCAAAAATATATATATATCACTTCATTAATTCAAAATATATATATACACTGGGTTAAAATTCGGAAGTCATTCTGCCGTGAGCCTATGTAGCTCAGTCGGTACAGTGTTGGACGAGTAACCCAAAGGTCCCGGGTTCGAATCCCGGTGGAGGCAAGCAAATTCTTCTCTATTTATATATATATTGAATAAATGAAGAGAGAAAAATGTGCTTGCCTCCACCAGGATTCGAACCCGGGACCTTTGGGTTACAGGCCCAACATCTATATATATCAAAATTAATTGTACTGTATCTTTTTGTATCATATTGGGACCTGATATAAGCATCAACGGCTTTTTACTACACCAGATAGGCCTATACTGCCTATAATTGTTCAATAACAAGACACACTGTGGATTCCATCACTGTCATTACCAAGTATATAGGAGCAGCTCTGTGATTGGTCATTCTACACCAACCAATCGACGCCGTTGGATTTTGCAAGGTTCACAAATCCGACTTGACAATATCGGCAAGCTATTTAGATCAGATTTCAATTAGATCGGGTGAAATAATAAAAGGGAATCAATTAAATGCAATTATTCCCCAACTATTTTCCAGTTTGAAGTTATTATGGCCATCATGTAAACCATTTTGGTAGTGTTTATGGTGGGAATAGTGGATGTTTAAAGAGGGGATTGTACTGTTGTAAAACCTGTCAATATGCTAATTAAAATATTCAGCCATGCATATATTTAAAAAATTTAGTTTTTTTATCTAATAAATCGGCAACATTAAATCTTTTCCATAGAGAAAAGAAAATGTAAATGATTCCACATTGGGCGGGATTCGGGACATTTGTCTTATAACTGTATATATAAATATTTATTGTTATCCATGTGTTGGAGCCAAGTCTGTGAGTTACAGCAAGATTGGCGCGTGTGCCCTGGCATGTACACCCTATGGGAGAGGTCACTTCGTTGTACAGTTTTCCAGCCAAGTGGTTGATGGCACGGCATGTGGAGAGCGACTTCGTGGAGTATGCGTGGCAGGACTATGTGTTGTAAGTCCAGATTTAATATACTGACTTTTGCAATTTTTTCGAGACCGTTAAATAATTTAACCATGACGGCATTCCCTATCGCTACTCACTTAGTTTTAAATCTGCTTTATTCTGCGGTAAGGGATGGGATTGTATGTGAGGTTGGGGTTAAGGGGTGTTGAACTTGTGGAATGACGCTTTGCACGATTTGGAGATTCTTTGGTTGCAACGGTTTGATGAAGACCGGCGTAAGAATTCCCACGATTGTTCTATCGAATTATGCGCACCCTTTGAGAGAGTCCAAATTTTGCTCTGACGTTCGCATTTTGAAGATGACGGTTTTAAAATCCTAGAGCGATGTGGTTTTAAGTCGGATGGTCAATGGTCGATGGAACAAGACAGGGATTTGCAGGATATGTATATTTACGTCAATAGACACGTGTTCAGGTTTGGTGCGTAGCAAATCACTCGAAAGTGCTTGATTGCGTACAAACACAATGGATAAATTTTGGGACACATTCAAAGAATGTAAGCCAAACATAAAAATAATGAGCTAAATATAAAATAAGTCTACATTTGAGCACAGTGGGCTGTTGTGCGGATGTTAAAAGATCTATTTAGTATGAACAAACAAGCGATCAGCTATAATTTACAATAACTTGACGGTTTCGTTGATAACTGGAATTATCCATCCCCATATGTGAAATATTACAGACCAGAAGGTGGTTGGTGGGCCATCGTGCTAGTCCTATTAGTCACCCAAAACCTTGTCAAATTCTCTATAATCGACTCAATGGAAAACTAAATATTACGTTTTAGTAAGCTTAGAGCATTTATATTTAACTTGTAAGTTAAATCAAAGGGATACAAATTGTGTTTGTCTAATCAGAACCCAAGGAATCCAGTGCGATATAGTATTGATTGGATTAGAGCTATTTAGACAAATCCATCAAAGAAACAATGGATGAAAGTTAACTTCAGAAAGCTTGCTGAAGCAGTTGATTAAATTAAATTCGGAGAACATACACCAATATTTTCTTCGCCACTAAATTTATACAATAAAGCTATTCTAAAGATATAGTCAAACCTGAAGTCTTCGTCTCAATACACGATCGAGGCTTACACATTATTTCTCAGAAATTGGCACCTACGCGACTCCAACTGTCATATTTGTACATTTATTGTGTGATGGTGGACAAACGGACTCGATCCTGTGAACAGTACATTGAAGTAGGATTAGTAAGCGCACTCGCTAACCACTAAGCCACGACTGCGGGCCTCATATTTGTACAGAAAAACAACGTTAAACTGGTTGTTATTTCAGGGCTTGCCCCGTTAATAACCCGTGTAGGTTATATTGTATCAATTACTTTGTTGTAGTCTGTGGGTTGTGATAACCAGTTACACTCACGTGCTCGTCTGGACTGGTGTGGAGTATGTAAGGGAGATAATTCCACATGTGATTCCATCTCAGGAAATATAGCAAAAAACATCACCGTAGGTAAGAGTCGAGGTTCCCATATAACCTCCTTTTGTAGGTGCTGAGCTTATACGTTGTCTTCGAAACAGATGACTAGCAAGTCTCTGACACCCAAGTTATTGGCCTGAATAAACCATTTTTCCAACGTTTTTAAATTTCAATGTTTTGTCTCGAGCCAATTTAAAGAAAAACGGCTGTATTCAGAAGAAAGTTTAAAAAGATTATAACAGGAATATTATGATTCGAATGTTCATAGCAACACTCATTCTGCACCAAATTATAAAGTAAATATAATTTCTTATCCTCAAAACTAATATCAAAATTAACGGCTTACAGACAAAACTCATTAGAAATAATGGTTCTTTGAGGGTTATTTAGAAAAAAATACAACCATATTGGCAAGGACGGTTCTTTATTAAAAAATGGAACCATCTATTTGGAACCATTACGACAAAAACAGTTGCTGTGAGGGTTCCATACATGACGATAAAGGTTTCCACCAGAGCCATGACTGACGAATCCATTAGAGCCATAATGTTCTAAGAGTATGTATAGCATCCGCACTTTATCGTAATATGACACAAAATGTAATTAAAGACTGGCGTTAAGCAAGTACTAAATTGTATTTATCGTTTATCAGGTTATGAAGAATTGCTGACCATTCCAGCTGGAGCTCGTCATATCCATATAGTAGATAGAGACAGTAAGGATGTCACGCTCGGTATGTCTCATTACAGTATATATTTAAATAATTTATGATTTAATCAACATGATTAAATCCCAATTACAGATCATTGGCAATCTTTATTGTGGGAGTTATCGATTTATTTAAACACTCTGTGTGAAGTTTTGAGAGAGATTTGTAAATTATCTTAAATCTTTAAATCAAGTGTGATATTTATTGTATCAAGTTGTGTTCTGTTTATTTGTTTATTAGGGAGTTTTCTTTTCACCTTTTTGAAAGTATTTAGAATTAAAATTAGATTTTATAAATTATTAACCACTTCAGTTGTTGGAGGTTTATATGAAGGGATGAAGTATTTTGCAACCACCAAGTCTTATCTAGCCTTCTCCGAGATCTAAACAAGCTCTGACAATACATACCACATTTGATTAAAACCATCGCCGTCTTACCTCCATGACATTGCGTTTAGACCATATGGTCATACACCAGGACCATATTGTGTAGTAATATTCGCTAAATTACCGAAAATTGGCAAATTGCAGCTGTAAAAATACACCGAGACTATGCTATGATTCCATACAGCTGTAAATCAATGCAACTCCTTTTTTAAAAGATATTAGCAGATTTAATTAGATTATTTAAAAGCACATCTTTTTGTTACACTTGCCCCTTTCAAGTCAATTTACGACATTCATATCTGATATCTGATCAGAATGAGTTTTAAACAGAATAAAACAAAAAATTGTGGACAGCACACAAAAAGATTATCATTTGTTATTATGACTCGTATCTGCGTTGAGGTATCTATGTAACGTGCTAGATACCTTAGGAGGGACATCTCTTTGTATGTGTTAAGGGACTGGGCCCGGTTGCTCTTAGCGCTATTAAATTTAATCCACTATTATAGTCTGTTTCTTTTATTTAGTCGCGTACGTTTAGTCTCCTGTAAAATCGCCTATAAGAGCTACTATTTTTTTCTTTTTTCCCTGACGCGAAACAGATACAACTCTACAGGTT
>JAQQZZ010102195.1:0-16315 GCA_030265115.1 Mopalia vespertina
CCATTGGGCTGGCACGTCGTCATATAAGTGAAATACCCTTGAGTACGACGTTAAACCCCAACCAAACAAACAAACCATCTGACCAGTGGAAAGATTTACCAAATTTCTATATCTGTCCTAACATTAAGTGAAGGTTAGAACTGTTCAAAATCAGGTGGTTTTGGCTCCATTCACTTTATATAAGCTTACCTTATGGCACTATTGTAAGATAAGTAAAACAATAATAAGTACAGACTACACTGTAACAGTCTTTAGTGTTTCAACTTTGACTGAGAATTGACATTTTAAAGTTAATAACATTTTGTTATTGTTTTTCCTGGAATAACATTAACAAGATGACCAGGTCACCAAAGTGGCATGTTACACCTCGGTCTATCTCTTAATTGGAACCGCGTGGCTGTTGTTCTTGAAAAACACCTGCTCTTTTATCTTTTTGAGACCCGTCGCTTTGAGAAATATTTGTGAGGTGCGAAAAAACAATTTTGCTATAAAGAGCAGAGGGAAGGGTTGTGTCAGGCAGTACGATTTTGATACATGCCTACGGACATAAAGAAATGTGGATAGAGCTATTGTAAATGACCACCATTGGTTATCCATCTGCTGGCCGTTTAATCTGTTGATGTAGGTATATAAGTCAGGTCTCGTGGTACGTTGTAATCCAATCTGATAACAACAAATAATCATATAGCCGGCATTAGCCGCAATCTCTTTTGATTTATGAGTTAATCACAAATTAATCAGTTTCGAGCAAAAGACTTAGCTGCATGTAGTGTCATCAAGCTGTTACTTGTATGAGTGTAAGCTTTGACTGTTCTCAGTTCACATGTGCTGGTCACTGGGTGTATAACATTGTCTACATGTATCTGTATAGATCAGGGTTAGACACATAATGTAGCCGGCTTCCACCAAATGGGCCCTCTGCCTATAAAGGGAAGTTTGTTTGAAGAGTAGCAATGCTGTCTTTACTTAGCACTGGAGGAAAATTAACTTTCCAATATTATGGAAACGCTTCACATCGTGGTTGTACCAGTGTCAATTATTGTTGGCATACATCGCCGTCATATAAGTGAAATACCCTTAAGCACGGCGTAAAACACCAATCAATCAATCCACAATATGGTGGAGCTTGGCTACTTTAGTGCTCAAAGAGTTGGGAGGGTGTTATATATGAGTTAAATAACCTGAAGTGTAGCAAAAAATATGAGGTCGAAGAAAGACTTGTACCCTGTTGACTATGTTTTGTCCCCCTCTCTGACATTCTGCTATTAGGTACTCAATTTTACCCCCTCCAAGTTCCCTTTTATTTCTGCTTAATCCTTAACTTTCTTAACAGCCTTAATCTGGGCCGTGCACTTAAGCACTCTCAGCCCTTAAATAAAACGTCTGGTTTACTTAGGCAGGGTTTTCTAGTCCATTCAATAAGAGAGCTTTTCATTGATATTAGGAAAACGTAGTGAGGGATTAAGGCTAGAGATTGCCTCTATTCAGATGGGATTATCCTCTGTGTATACAGACAAAGTGCTGTCACTGATCAATGCTTCAGTGGAGGCACCGCCTCAATTAACGCCGGATTAAGACTAAGGCAATACTTTTAAAATTATTCAGAGCAAGGTTGACTCACAAGGTACGCCATCTGAAGACCTTCACTTTTTAAAGGTAATAATAGCATAATTCTCAGCAAGTACTCATGAAAAAAACTTTTTTAAAACAATTTTCTTGGAAGGCTGACAGGTCTGGGTAACTACGATTAAAAGCTTCTACATGTATTAATCCAATTATTGCTATGGCTTGGCCTTACTTTGATTGAAAACTGAGAAACTCTGTTTAGAAGTTTGGATTGAGTTCATTAAACCTTGATCATTTGTAGAACTTAGACGGTTTTTCAGTATAAAGATGCTGTGAAATGCATTTTATTCCTTTCCAATACATTAACATATTTCCACCATTCATAGTTTGACTTGGCCTGACTATGATTGAAATCTATAGAATTTTGTATAGAAGATTAGGCTGAGTGTGCTAAGCTTCCATCACCTGTCTGCCCATTGAACACTCCACAGGGGCAGGATTAGGACGTACTGTTTAATAAATGCTTTTAGCTTATCCCTTCTTACTCGCGCAGGTGGTTTTCTTCAACAAGATTTCAATTATATTTTAACCTCACCTGAACAAAAAGGTAAATTGTGTCACACTTAACAACCCATACTGTGCCAGAGTACATCTAATAAAATACCCTTTCAGTTTGTTAATGCTGAACAGTGGGGAAGATCCTTTTAACTTGTAAAATGTAAATATGCTTTAGTTGTATTAAATATGTAGGTCAGAGAAATTTAAAACTTTATAATTACAGTAGGATGTCATGCGCTAATTTCAAATGCTGCTAATCCTTGTTCATTAACATTTCCAAACACTTATAATCACACAGGTACAGGGATGTTGACCCTTATGTTATCATGGATTAGTTAATTATATCCTAATAAGCAGCTTTTATTGGTAATAATTGTAAAAGAAATTTGTGTCATTTTATCTTCACTTTAAAAACAAAAAATTAAGATAGAAGACCTAAAAAAAGGATGTGTATTTTGGTTTTTTAATTTGACAAAGGAAAAAAACTCTTCATAAACATGAAAAAAGGAAACCTGTATAAAACAAAATGTATGTAGTTGTGTTGTCTTATCTTTATATAATTGTTTGATTGTTGGATTGATTAGAGTGTAACACCATACTTATGGTTATTTCACTCGCTTGATGGTGTTCCAACCCTTGACACCACTGGCAACAAACAAAGGCAAGACAAGGCAAATACAGGACAATTACTGAGACATTAAAAACAGATCAGCTTGCTGCTCCCCTTCCTGCTCCCCTTTAGCTCTGAGAGCACCAGGGAAATGGGAGCCTCCCTCCAATCCCCCATGTTTTATCTTTAAATACACAGCCATAATACACATATCATGACACACTCTCGAGATATTATAAAACAAAAGTATAAATCATCATTATTTGTGATGTACATTTTAAGAAAAACTGTTAAGAAATAACCTTGACATGTATCCACTTTTTTAAAAAATCTTGCCACTGGAAGCAAAAATATTTTTTATGGATGTCATGACAGTTATAATTTGAGAGCAGGTGGTTCCTAAGTTATGGCTGGGTGAAAGGCACAGGAGGGTCATTTCCTGGACTCTGCTGCCTGGTATATTGTATTAGTGAAATAACTTTTATCACAGTCTTAAATAAAGTATCTTCCATCTTGACAAGGGGCTTGGACAGATACATATTCATGTGTGTCTGTCGCAGTATCACAATATGCAACAAGAAACAAATGTGATATGAAGATTTTTAAATTGTAAATACTGTAGGATACTCTGCATTGACGGAGTGGCAGGCTTTAAGTCCAAGTCTCAACCTTTATTAATTACTCTTCAAACAATTTTGATATAGATGCTTAATTTCCTATTCTCGTCAACTAGTTGGTCCTGGGAGGCTCTCAATAAGACGGGAGACGCGCTCAGCTGTACTTTCCTCATTTTCTAGTTGGGTACCAAAGGAGATTGAGAGTCGTTTGAAGTGGTGGAGTTCTTGTCCAAGACATATTATAAAGGATCAGAACTTTAAAGTCCCTTTTACTAAATATGAAATAATGTTTGCTCTCTCGGGGAATTATAGATTGAGGATTTTTGAAGATTTTCTGCGGATTTTTGAATGGTTTGTCAAGTTTCAGTCCTACTGATTTTAGACAGCAGATCCCCCGAGGCTGGGAAAGTGTCTAGGCCGTGGTCGTGCGCATGGTTTTAAATCACTATTGATCTTACAACGGCCTCCTATAGCGGATTAACTGAAGAAGGATAATGCAGAGAAAAGGGGATTTACTTGGTTTGAGCGGAATCGCGATCAATGGATTAAGTCCCTTGACGATGACGTGACGTGGAATTATGAGAGATAAAAAGTTTTTCCAATCTTTCAGTTTTAAGGAGGATCAAGAAGAGGGGTAACGGGTTTCATGTGTAAAGATGTGAAGTCTTTTAAAATAATTTCTACACTACAGAGGCTACATATATATATGATGTGAGATTTGAAACAATTAACTTGTTAAATTTAGCAGAATGGCTCCATCCATAAGTTGACAGATTCATGTCCACAGATATCTTTTTGTTAAATAATAGAAAGCGAGGGCATTTCTAATATTGATATATTGTTATTTTGTCTCTCCAAAAGAACAAGAACTGCGGGCGTTGTTTAGTGGTAAGCACGTTGGACTACTGATCCTCCTTTGGCATACCGCTGGCAGGTCTGAGTCTAGTTGACCTCGAGTATATGAGAGAGACTCATGATGTGACCCAGGCTATTCTGATGGTGGCATCTACAAGGTTTCCTCTTGGTTTCTCACTGTATTATTATTCTTATACGACAGGATTAAACAGTGGACAATCCCTCATCACATTTATCAGTAAAAACACAGTTGAGCTTGGCTTAAGACAAAACAAAATCAATCCATTAGACAGATTTATATGTACAGTTGTTGAAGGTACATACATGTAGGCATTGTAACTTTTCTGTAGCTGTCAGTTTTATAGTAAAATATTAATATAGTAAAAATATATATGTTATTAGTTTGTTGACCTACCAACTTAAAATAAACTGTAGAAAATTTGAATTTTTTAATTGTTTAATAGCTAGCTGAAATGTGTATAGCTATACACATTTTATTTACAATGGCTTCACACTTTAAGAGACTTTTCTCAACTCAGCTGTACTTTTAACTTGGAGGAAAATTTAACGAAAACGAATTACGACACTACTCTTTTACCATTTGGAACTTTCCTTTTAAAACAAGTTTTACGCGACTTGCATCAAATGTACGCATTTGGCTCTTTTTTTTATTAAGAGTGAGTCAGTACAGTGTGGGTGAAGCGATAAGATTAGCTCTTCCTGAATCCCTTTTATCTTCTTAATAACAGATAATCCCCTATTCATGTGGTAGAATTTGACTGGGGAATAATCAGTGGAGAGACTGACTGCCTGCTACTCTGTTAATCCTGCCTGAGGTGAACACACAAATAACAGCTGTAGGACTTCCACTTTGTATTAAAATGAGGCAAACAAATGTCACACACCCTTAAAAGAAAGCTTACATTTTGCATTTAAATACATTTTGATATTGCTAGTTATCAGCTAGGATACATGTAAATGAATTGGCAAATATTGCATGATAGAAATCCATTTTTATTTTGCTACATGGAGTTATAAGCTTGAATAAATGTAAATGAATTGGCCAATTTTGCATATGAATAAATTTTTAAATTGCGTATAGATAGTTGAAGTGGTCATTATTGCTGATGAAATGATGTTGTTATTTCATTATTTGTTTGTTGAACATGTGTGTATTTTAATTGAACTTCAAAGACCACAAAAAGGAAGTAAATAAATTTATTATCCATTATTTTCCCAAAGATTAAGATAGTTTTTAATTGAGATCACATGAAAAACAAATTGTCCCATTGTGGAGTTATTGATGTCTTATCTTATGACCCCAGCAGGTGATTGCTGTTTTGTGGTGTAAATATCCTGAAAAACAAAAACACAAAAATTAATTATTTCATATAAAAATAGAAGTCTGTTGTACATGTACTCGACATTATGCTGAGGCGTCCCATTTAGTTCAAAAAATATTCTTTCGGTCAAATTTCATCATTATGTTTTAAATAAAAGTTTTGGGCTGATCGGGATTATGTATCTTTAGAGTCTTCCACCAGTATGTAGTCAATGATTCTGTAAATATACTGAATAACCCAAATATATGCCCCCCCCCCCCCCCCTTTCCCCCCAACTCAATTTTAGTTTAACAATTACTGATGAATTATACCTACAGGAAAACATAAATTCAGTGTATCCTTCATGAATAGATCAGAGAAATGCTCAAACCACTGAGTTAAATCAGGCAATTATGGATAAATGAAGTTAAGGTGTGCTGGACAGTACGTAATGTTAATTCATTATATCGAGTTATGAGAATCCAGAGTTTTGTAAAACAATTAATTAGAATGTTTAGTCCAGAATTGTTAAATGAAGTGTGGTTTGTTAAATAATTACTCAGAAACTGTTAATATTTACCTGTCATTTGCCTAAGCTGTTCCTATATCAGTCAGATGATCCTATCAAATCTGTGCTCAGCACCCCCTGCCATGCTGTAGGTCTATCTCTAACCTGGTATTAATCAGGTGTTAGTGGCTAATCAATGTAAGCGATGCTCGTGTTGGAACACAAATATGAGTTGCAATGGAAAAGATTTTGGCATACAGTTCCATTTATTGTGATAGTCATTTTAAAATCTTTATATTCTGTACTGACTAATTGTGTAGAAGCATCTGTTGATGTCTCAGAACACTCACTGCATGTACGAGGCTATAACCTCCTCTTGCAGCAAGGTCAATAGAGGTGTGACAGCACCAATTCACCATAAAGAGGACGTGGGCAATTTCTAGGTGATGTATGAACTCTTTGAAACCTGTTAAATCACTTGTGAAATTGATTCCAAGAAACTAGGAATCATTACATGTCGTCTATTACCATTTAGTACCTCTAGAGGCTTTGTCTTCATTGACTTGAACATTCTTGCCTGTAGCTGACAACACAAGCAGGTATATGTACAACACAAATCATAATTCACATGTATGCACCTGTCCAAGAGGTTTAAGAGTTACATCATACATGTAATAAGTCTCTTGTGATCATCATCCAACAGTTGATTATCCAACGTCACAATTCTACTGGCAGTATGATCGCGATTCCTGCAACCGTTTAACTCATTCAAAAATGGGGTCGCTGCTTGTGGCTTAATAGTGGTTAGTGAGTGCGTTCAAATATTTATTGATTTTTTTAATTTTGTATTGGGGCACATCAGACTTTTTAGACATCTATATATTTTGAATAAATGAAGAGAGAAAAATTTGCTTGCCTCCATCAGGATTCGAACCCGGTACCTTTGGGTTACAGGCCCAACACTCTACCGACTGAGCTACAGAGACATCTCAGTCGGTAGAGTGTTGGGCCTGTAACCCAAAGGTCCCGGGTACGAATCCCGGTGGAGGCAAGCAAATTTTTCTCTTTTCATTTATTCAAAATATATATATGCATGTAGTTGTTTTGTTTTGTCATTATTTACATGTACCTGCCCACTGCCCAGTGCATTTATGTACTTTAAAGTACAATCTTCAGTGACCTACTTATAAAACCTATGACACACATGTTGGACAATATTGACTGAATCAACTGTGCTATATTTAGAAGTTACAAAATCTATAAACAGATGCAACCTAATTTTGAATATTATTAAATCTGACTTCTCAATAGAAATTGGAGCTAGACACGGTTAAACGTCACTGGCAACAAACAAGGACAAAACTGGACAGTGCCAAGGTGTACAACAAGCGCAGGGCCTACCTTTAACAGCTCTGATCGCACCAGAGCAATTGACACCAACTGCCAACCACAGACATGCTGTCAATTCATTTTAAGAGTATTAATGGGTACAGTATAAATCCTATATTGTGTATTAAATAAGATTATTTCGTAACATATTTCTTTTCTGCTTTAATCTTCAACAACTGTGTCGTGTTATATCACTTTTATGAAGAAATTTTAAACAATCTGTTGTATTACATGTAGGTCAGCTTAAAAGTTTTATGTGTTGACCTACATGTACATAACTGATTTACCAGTATATACATTGGTTGCAAGCTATGAGTTACTTGGGCAATGAGCAGGAGCTTCCTATTGCCCTGGTGCTCTCAGAGCTAAAGGGCAGCATAAAGCCAAACTATTTAGGATCCTTTGTATTGTGTCACCTGATGGTCCTGGCTTTGTTTGTTGCCAGTAGCCTCAAGGGTTGTTTCTGTTACACTGGCACACAAGGGCTTACAGGCGGAGGGGTATTCACCTGTCCCTTGGACACCCTGAATTGAACAATCGCCTCATTTGGACACCTTTTCTTAAGAAACTGAAACATGCAGGAGATGGGGAAACTGTAAAAAAAAAAAATTTAAGCAAAATGACCATTTTGGACCCCATACCTAAGTTGATTTCTGACTAAACCACTACTGGCCCAGTGTAATAATAGGGTAATGAACTAAAGTACTCCCCAATCAAACTAATAAAGTCCAGTGATTAAACCTGTTACCTGGGCTCATTTTCACCCCACTTCTACATTTACTTTTATATGCAGTATTGAGTAATCAATGATGCCTTGAATATGACATTGCATAAGTTAGTAGGATAAGTTTAATCCTGTATGACCCCTGACCCCAGACCACAGATTACCATATGTCACATAATACCATATAATCTTATTCTATACGTCTACCTTTGAAGATCTATAAATCTATTTATTGAAATTGAACTAGTTAAAACGCAAAGTTCACAAAACTTTTATCATGTGTCTCGAGCTGTTCAAGGGATTAACGTCAAATTTAAAATCGATATGATTTATTTATTGGTGCACTACATTTTATAGTCAAAGTTTATTTAAGCTTCTGGTGAATGAGTAGCATCTTCCCAACAATGTGCCCACTGACTAAGGGCAGTTTGTTTGAAGAGTAGCAATGCTGTCTTTACTAAGCACTGGAGGAAGATTAACTTTCCAATGATGAAAACACTTCACATCTTCTTTGTGCTAATGTTAATTTTTGTTGGAATACACCGTCGTCTTATAAATAAAATAACCTTAAAACACCAATCAAACAAATAGAACAACTGGAGGAACATGATTTAAGCACACATCAAAACATTTCACCTGAGATAGATCTGCAATCTCTGTTGGAGTAACTTTAAGTACACAGTTATCATATTAAGTAATTTACCTGAGAAAATGCTGCCAGTGGAATGTCACTGTTGGGGATGTTTGGGAAATAAAGATATTAAATTGTCGCCAATTTGTTTTGATGGATGTAAGCTTCCCTTCTACTTTATATTCATTTCTAGTGGTGAAAATATTTTGGTAATTGTGCCGTTCATTGTTTCAAGCCATCTGATATATTGTTATAAGTATTAGGACAGATCATCATGATTACATGTATATAAATGTATATTCAATGGTATTCTCTTTATGTATATATTTTGAATAAATGAAGAGAGAAAAATTTGCTTGCCTCCACTGGGATTTGAACCCGTGACCTTTGGGTTACAGGCCCAACACTCTACCAACTGAGCCACACATATATATAGTATACAGTATATGTACATGTAACTACCATAATATATATAATAATATATGGTAGTATATTATACTACCATATATATATGGTACTTACATGCACATATGTTTCCAGAAGAACACTTTATCAAGAATTTTTTTTGTTCCAAGTTGTACATTTCAACCATTTTTATATATATATATTTTTTAAATCCACCGCTATTAAATCTAAGGTGGTGACAAAAATTTGATCTGTTGTTGCGTTTTGTAATTGTCCTGTTTTGTCTTTGTGTGTTGGATTCGGGGAGTGGTTTTCACCACCATTGGACTGATATGCCCTTATACCCCAATCAAACATCAGGAATAAACTTTATCCTCCCCCCCCCCCCAGTGTTTATCTTATCGTGCCAATTTAATCCTGGCAGTGACTAATCCAGTAGAGATTAATCTTAATTCATGTCTGTGTTCCCCCTCACCCAGACCTGCTGCGTCAGGTCTCCAAAGCTGCTTGTCATGCTGATCCCCCATCTGTCTTATTATGCAGCCGTATTCTGACAAAGAGGATTGTGAGATTAGACCGAGGGTTTTGTTACGCGGAGATAATCTCACTGCTTTATTCTGCCTCATGATTCTGGCCTAGTACAATGATGTCCGCCTTTTCATGGCTCTAACATACGACATAAGGCTTCTGGCATTTAGGCAGTAGCTGTCTATTCTCTTGAGTTACGTTGCCGTTGTCGTCACAGTGCAATTGTTGGTTTTAACGGTTCATAGTGTGCTGTTAATATTACTGGGCCAACTCAATGATCCACAGTTTGGGAGTTCATAGTGGTAGCTGGACAAACTATTTTTTGTATTCCGTATAAAAAAAACCAGATTTTTACTGGTGACCTGATCATGAACAATATGGTCATTCATGAAGTATTAATTGATCATTTAAAGTGAATTAATTAGCAGGTACATGTACCTGTATTGTGATGGAGGTTGTTATCTGGATTTCTCTTACTACTGACTAGTGCCATCTTTTACATGTAGGCACATTACCTTAATATCCAAGGACACTCTTAGTAGTATGTTGAAATTTTTTTTTTTTTTTGGCAATTCACTTTGTCATAGGTTTTAGACAAAAACTCAAGAATTTAAACAAATTAAATGATGAAGCTTTAGGATTCCCAATTTACAAGGTGTGACATTTTGAGCTTTGTACAACCACACTAAGATTACTTTTAATCTAATTAATGAACAATTCAATGTTTATGTAAATAATGTTCACAACAAAAATGGAGAAAATATCTATTTCTGGAACTTTCATATTTCCCTTCTTTTTAAAACTGTCCTTCATGAGTCTATTGCTAGGGCTTGACAGTTAGTTGCCATCTCTCAAAACAGTATCCGTTTGCTGGTATTCTACTTCCAGAAGATTAACAGTCCAAGTTGTAAAGGTTTTTATGCCTAGACAGTTTCAGCTGTGGATATGCCTTCAGTCCAATGTATTCTACTTCCAGAAGAGTTGAAGCTGCTTATCCCCTCCTTAATATCCCTGGTCACTGATTGGCTGACTCAGTATTTTTTAGAGTTACTTGGGCATGTAAGTCGTGTCCATACTCTGTACCAGTGCGTTGTTATGTGTAATTTGATGTCAGAGGACAGAATTCTTACAGCTTCTTAGAGGTGTTGGGATACAGCCGGGGGTAGCCAAGAACTTTATCTTTAACGAGGAACTGACAATTTGGGATTTCTGATCATCTTTCTTAGAATACTACCTACTGTACTGCAAACTGTGTTGCAGGTGACAAAACTGTGTGAACTTTGACCAAAGACAGTTTGTGCAATGAATGAAGTTAAGATTGAACATTGCAATACACTGAAGTGTTTTGTATTGAAACATTGACATGTAATCAAAGTGAGCTGAACTTACTGGATTCTCTAGCAAGAAATTAACAATCATATTTATGTTGTCTCAAGTTGTAAAGATGGAAGGTTGATCACCTACAGTTATAAGGCTGTTTCCTTACCATTTAGTTATATGTAAAGTACTTTTTATGTATATAAAGTACAAAATACCGGATTATCCATGGTATTGATCTATAAAGATGTATTCCGGGCTTGAGGACAATCAGTCAGACATTGAAGGACCAGCCTGTAGACTAAACCCTACTCAAAACCATATGTCACTTGTGTATGGATAAGTTCCAGTTTACCAGATAATCAAATCTACTTGCGTTGTGTTGTCGACGTCCTGGGACATACTTCTGTGCAGTAAGCATTGAATTATGTGCAATAACATTTTTTTTGTTATAAAGGTGTTATTTTACAGTCTAAGCGTAATATTACAGGAATGTCTACTGTGCCCTTTGGGCAACACTTCAGATGAGGCTGGACATTTCCTGAGACAACCTCAAAAGGTTTTTAAAAAACTGTGCAAAAGAAATTCATGTTAAATTTCAAAAGCTCTCTCGTAAAGTTATCAGCGATTTTTTTTTTTTCCCGGTAGATTCATCAAACATCACTGATTGATAAGCTGGATCGGTTAACAACACCAACCTAAAACTTTACTTTGGTAATATTTTCATTTGACTTTATCTGGCTGTCTTCAGAGAACATTATACCATTTATTTTCAAGACATTTACATGTACCCCTTACCAGCTTTCTGAGACAGGTGCTTGTCAATGTTTCTGCTATTTGTATGCCCAGACTTTATACGTTCATATTGTGGTACTCTGTGGTGTTGACAGATATTCTTACTGATTAGGGCAGCTGGGTTTAGTTATCGACTTATCCAACTGCCTGGTGAAGGTGTTGTAGGCAGGATTAGTGTGTCATTTACACCTTGACGGCGGTGTTAAGGTGACAGTCCTTTCGTGGTCTGGCTCAGCTATTCAAAGTTAAGGGTTAGTGTGCTGTATACCTACATCTCACCTGTGATACCCAAACCTGTAATTATGTGGCAGAAGTGGTTGGATGAAGGTAAGGCTAATTTTTGCTGAGTATTTACAATGTATGTCCTATTAAATGTAAATTATAATGGGATGCTAATCCAGGGGTTTAAGTCATTGTCTTGTGCATTTAGCATGTCACAGGATTTATACAACCCCAAAAACTTGGTATAAGTAAATAATTTGAACAACCCGTAATGTTACTGAAGTTAGTAAACATGCAACCGTGGTTCAGCACGGGGCATGGTCCAGGTCAAAAGTTTGGGCAACCAAGCAAATATAGGTCAGGGTAGTGGGGACCCTTAGGCCCCTGGAATCTGGGGAAATTAATGGTTATTGTGAAAGATAGAATAAATTGTTTTTTCTTACGTTTTAAGCTATTACAGCTAAATATGCATTGATTTAATGGAAATCTTGAAAGGGGTGGGGGGTCAAGATATTTGGTGGGTGAAGGGTTTGGTCACCCCATTTAATGGGCTGAAAATGAGCTGGATTAGCAAGTCAGATTACTGATCCTCCTGTCGAGTCCTTTTGTCTTCTTCAAAGTCAGAGTTCCACGATGTGGCTTCGGTGGTGCGTGTGAATAAATCAAAGTAAGAAGTGACAAGCCTTTATAAGAAAAAATAAAACAGGGCACAGGGATATAAATCACACTGGCAGACAAATATAAATCACACTGGCATATGGATATAAATCAAACTGGCAGATGCATATAAATCATACTGGCAGATGCATATAAATCACACTGGCACAGGAATATAAATCACACTGGCACAGGAATATAAATCTCATGATATATATACATTGTATCTCCTGATATATTAATTCGCACTGGCATAGGGATATAAATCACACTGGCACATGGATATCAATCACATCAATATAAATCTCACTGACATATTAATTCATACTGGCACAGGAATGCTATATGTAATCACATGGGCACAGATATAAATCACACTGGCACAGGGATATAAATCACGCTGACACAGCGATATAAATCACACTGGCACATGGATATAAATCACATGAATATAAATATCACTGACATATTAATTCGCACTGGCACAGGAATGCTATATGTAATCACATGAGCACAGCGATATAAATCACACTGGCACAGGGATATAAATCACACTGGTACTGGATGTAACCGGAATGCTAATCACATGGGCACAAGGATATCAGGCATGGTAGATGTGAAGTGAGATATTATGCTTCTGTTGTGATTGGAGAAACCAAATGTCTGGAAAATAATACAACTTTCTTTGTGCACTGTTTATCATCTATAAATCAAGGATCCAATAATTGGTGATAATGGGCTATCAGTGTCTGTTGTCAAATGATTTTTACAGTATATGCACATGCAGTGCAGTATGTTTTTAAGAAGTAGGTCATATATTCAAAATTTGTCAAGATATTGCTATTTCTATATCTTTCTCAGACACATTATTTAACAATATAAATAATCGTAAAAAAGCTAAGCTCTATGTGTTAATAAGACTTTCCATTTATCATTGTCAGAAAACATTTCTGTCTATGGAATTGACGATTCTTGTTCGCAGAGGAAGCCGGCAAAGTTTGCTGAAAAGCTGAGAATAAATGGAGTAACGACGTGCTTTTAGGACAGCTATCAGTTTTATGGCTTTTCCTCTTTCAATCATAATGGATGATCCCTTTGTCGCTCTAAGGGACTCGGACAAAATGTGGCCAGCACTTTTGTGAGAAAATTTGATTTAGCGTCACTAGATTCTGTCCGATTTCATCTGGTTAAAGTTCTAAGAGTTGGGGTTTAGAGAATGTGGAGATCCTATTAAAGTAGAATTAGGCTGACATTAGAAAACAAGAGGGTTGGATTAGAGGCTCAGACGCTCTGTCAAGATCTCTCTTCTCGATTACCACTACCTTATTTCTATACTCTTTACTCCTCCATTCATCATCAATCTAGATTTTTGACTCAGAATTATTATCTTTCTATTTTCCCCTTTTTATTTAATTTTGTTTTTTTCAGTATTTCATTTTAGCTATTATATTGTACAGCCAGTAATTAGCACATGAAGATTGAGAAGGATGTAAGAAAAAATAAAAATAAAAATTGTTGCTTATTCGGTAGAAGAATGTATTCGATGTGTTTCTATCCTCAGGGATGTATCTTGTGTCATTGGTCCTGGGGTCAAGAGCAAAGACAATTATAGTCACCTGACTGGGATTTCAGATGCTTTTCTCCTAACTTTTCCCTCAAACTCAAGCAATACATACCAGTTGTTGAAATACCCTTTGAAATGATCTCAAACACCAAGCAAATTAAATTGAATATAATTTGAATAAAACTTATAAAAGTTCTTTGTTTCAAGGTTGTTTATCTTGAAAGGCAAACATTTATTTATTCCTAATTTTTTATATATATTTAAACTGTAGCCAAAAGAAGTTTTGATAATTTTTTACAATGTACTAGAATTTTGCCTTGGGTGTTTCACAGCTTTAATTAAATTTTTTAAATTATTTTTGCAAAGAAACATTACCTTTTATCTACATGTATGCACACAATTTCTTGTCTACTACCCTCTAGTACACACTACCAAATTCAACAGCTATGTTTGTTTTTTTTTTTTTTGGAAGGCCATCTCGGCAATCTTTTGTAAGTTACTTGCCGGCTAAAGTTAAGCCAAATGGACGGGAGTTTTGTGATGGCAGATTATATGACTTGATCCCTTTATTTTCTCCGTCCGCCTAAGTATATGTGTTTGCTTAGTTTTAGCTTCAGATAAGGCAGTTTGGAAGCCGGCTATTCTATAGTGAAGATTTCTGGACTAAGATCCTTTTGATGTCCCTTGCTTCCAGCTTCATTGGCCATTTCTAGATGCGTCAGACATCAGTTGCGTTAAAATCTCCTATTTTCTGGCGGACAAATCTCATTTTTTGACGGAACTTTTTTAGCATTGACGCTCCACTCGATTAGACGAAAAGATCGTGATAAAAGTTCCAAATCCTTACGCATTAAGCACTGATGGCACAACTCGGCACTTAGTAGTATTCTTTCTAAGTGCTGATTGTTCACTGCCCCGGGTCATCTTGCATCTAATATAGGTCACTCGAGAGTATTTCAGTTCTTAAACATAATGGTCCACACAGATAACACTAGTTCTACAACATGTATTGAATGTAAGGGAAATTTCATCAAAATATATACATATATATTGCTATATATAAATATATATATTTATTTTTTTCGGACCTTAATCATTTGAGTACGAAAAATTTGACATACATGAACCTATCAAATATGTGGAAATAAATTTATTTGGAATACACAAAAAAAACCAATATTCCAAAAATCTTATTAACATGCATGAAATGCACATAATCTGATAATGTTTGGTATAAAATCAGCAATGGAAAATATTGCAATATTTTAAAAACTTGTTACTCGAACTTTCATATCTTGATTATGATATATTATTTATAAGCTTAAAGAACAATTATTGGAAAAGTTGTTAATAATTGTCATCAAGTAGAGGAAGAGAAGCCATCAGGTCTGGTTTCACCATTAATTAGGGATTTTCTTTCTTTAGAAACTATTACGCTAAAGTCTTAGGAAAACAGATTTTTTTAAAAAGGCAATCTCCTTTTTAAAACTTAAAAATTTGTTTTGTTTAGTAATTGAGGATTATATTTGCTTATTTTAACGTGAGATATATTTGCATTTCAAGCAGTAACTGCCAGCAAACCGAAAGATCATCTTGCTGATGTTAATTAGGCCTGTTGACTTTTGCAAAGTAGAGACTTCTTAAAACCTAAGCCAACAAAGTTAATTCCCCTTTTAAATTCCAAAACTGATAGATTGTTGAGTGATAATCTGTTTGGCAGCTTTGTTGAGCCTGCTTTAAGCCTAGAACTCAATTTTCCCTTAGTTTTGTTTGCTAAGGTGCCAACCAGGGAGCAAAATTTCATGTTTCAAAAGGCTTTAATTATTTATGTGTGTGTACATATTTAAAAACATCTATTTCATTTAAAACCAGGGTATGTCAGGGGGACAGAACTGCTGTCTTATAATACATATACATACATGTACCCTAAATCACCTCCAATTTCGTCCATAATATGGCTACTTTAAAACTTATTTTAAGGACTAAGATATGGTTCCTGGGAAACAAATTTATGTTTTCTGAGAAATCCTGATGTTTACTAACTGAA
>JAQQZZ010102206.1:0-16315 GCA_030265115.1 Mopalia vespertina
GGATTAAGCCTTCACACCTGCCCTGCTAATCTCTCGACTCCAGCTGTGGCGGAATCGTACATGGAGCACTTTGATGTTGTGTCTCCTTCTTTTTATAGCTCCATGACCATACATAACAACTGAATTAATAAACTGATACTGCAGAAACTGTGAATTGCCCAAACAGTGGGCCTTTTTTAATAATTAAGACATTGCCCATTCCTAAAAAAGCTTTGTTTGATTGGTTTGTTTGATTTGGATTTTACGTCGTACTCAAGGGTATTTCACTTATATGACGACGTGCCGGCCCAATGGGTGAAGGAAACCACCCTCGACACCACTGGCAAGAAACAAAGACAAGACGGGACAACTACAGGACAGTAACAGGACGAAATACAGATACCACAAACATATCGGCTTCCTGTTCCCCTTTAGCTCTGAGAGCACCAGGGCAACATGAAGCTCACTCCCAACCGCCCAGCCAAAAAAAAACATTCCATCGCAATTTACTGATTAATTTACCATGTAGTTGATTATGGTTCCGACTCCCTACTGTTTCATTCCATCCGTTATACATTTTCACATATGAATAAATATAAGCTGAATTAATAGTGTATATTTTCTGGTTGTCACTTCCCTTCCGAGGACACAGATAACACACTGTTGTTGTTGTCATATGTGGTGTTTTTCTCCATAAACAATTGCATTCTCCACGCTGTGGGACTCTTACACAACATCCTCAGTCTCTAGAGTTAGCATTTGTGTAAATAAATGTTTTCTAGTTAATATTCACGTGTCAGTTGTTTTATTCTGCAGAACAATTCAAATTTTACCAACACGTCTCATTTTCGCGGCTAAGCAGGCATAAATGACATACACTGTATTGGCTCGTAACTTATTATTGTGTACCTACATCGAGTCATCAGCACACGGGGAGAGTGTTACAAGGTAAGTGACGTCACTGATCATACCGTCATGGCTGACAGATGTACTTGGGAAGATGTAAAACAAATGTAAAGCAGACATTATACTTTCTTTCGCGCCCTGATGTCTTATTTTCTCTGACGACACTGGAGAAAACTCACTGGTAAGGGAGTTTGTGAAAAAAGAAACCATTATATCGGGAAAAAACTGTTTGCCTATAGAATACAGGCTAAAGGAGAGTGGGTTTTACTACGGTGTTGTTGTTGCTGTTACAATTTCTCTTTTTAACCAGTGATTCATGCTCACGATTTTTATATTGAATCGCCATAACATGAACCTGTTTTTGTTTTTTATTTTCTATATTTTATGTCTGAGCAAGGGGACTACATCTGTTCATCATGCAATGTACATACATGTACTGGAAATCTGTATACATGTATAGTTCTTCTAATAACAGATTTAGACATTGAAGTGTATAGTAGCCTGGTAATTTTAGTATTTTAGCCCTATTACTATTGAGCATTGATAGCTCATTGTCATTAAAGGATCAATTCCACTTATGTACAGTATGGGTATCCAAAACCGATAGTAACATATTTTACATTGTTCAGAACATAGCTGCCTTACTGGCTCTAAATGACGTCTTTACCATCCCCATTTTCTTGTGGCCAGTATATATGTCAGGTATCAACGCCATAAAGACATGCCCTAAATTGACAAGGAGCGTAGCAACTATACTCCATTGCATTGGATCTGGTTGTAAAATAAATCCTTCTAGGCATCTCACAGCCTCAAAATCATATCCACAGTAGCATAATGAATAGGGCTAATTCCTCCGTCTTAGCCCTACATCCCACCTTTCTCAACCAATGGTCTATGGCCGGCCTCTCAAAACATATATCTGATTTTTCTCACATTTTTTTTTTGTACTAAAGTCACGATAATCTAACTCCCTCTTTTTTTTCTGACGTTTAAATAAAGTTTTATTTGAGTTTCTCGCCCATGAGGACGCGTTTAAGTTATCTCCCTTTGTGATAATAGGATTGAAAACCGTCAGAAAAAAATATTGCAAGTAGATAAAATACTAGTTATTGTTTTCAGTGTATCTAAAAAAAATCAGATACGTGTTTTGAGAGGCCGGTTGTTAGTGGCGGATCAATTTCTAACTTTCACCACGGGTTGAGATAGGCAGGACGTAGGGCTTGGACGAAGGAATTAGCCCTATTCATTGTGCTAATCCACAGGCGCCTGGTAAGTTGGTAACTTAAGGTCTCTATAACAGTCATTTTTGATAATTTGTCATCGCTATTTCACTTGTTATATGGCCCTTTCTGTCCGATGAATCAAATTGTGATTTCAAAATTGTCAACATGTTTGGGCAAGGGCAAGTCCTTATGGCGTTGATACCTGACATATAAAATAGTCACAATAAAATAGGGAAGGTAAGATGTCATTTAAGGCTACTGTCTTACATAACTGGAACTGAATGTTCTGTCATTATTAAAGTTTATTGTTTCTACATCTTGTAAGTTTTAAGTGTAATTGTCTGATTTGTTCCAGGTTTTGTGGACTGAGATACACTACATATTGTTGATAATGTCTTTCCATGGAAGTGATTCAGGTTTGTAAATTTATAGCCATTAGGTAAATAAAGTGAACCAAACATGTTTTATACTATAGTCTGAGAATTTTACTTCAGTTGTACCATTTTTGACTTATCAATGTTGATTTTTAAGGATCAGCCAGGTTCTTATAAGCCACTAGCACCATCTACAGAATAGTAATAATTTTTAGGTGCTAGGCATGATGCTAATCTACTTCCAACTCCTATACATGTACATAACATCACAGCATATTAATTTGTTCTGGGGTTTTTTCTAACAAATTAAATCTAGTAATTGATCAAGTTCGATCAATTATTAGATTTAATTTGTTTAGCCTAAAAAGAATTTCATATGGATAACAACTTCTCGGTTTAGGTTAAAACAATTTCTCAGCCAGTTATAGTTTATTTGTTTATCACCTTGTTTTCAGCACTTGGCTCTTCAAGTCTATACCTGGATGGGATACCTTTCAAACTTGGAGAGAAATTCAAGCGTCCACCAAAGGTTTGTGATGTAAATTATATTCTTAATGTTTGATGTTAAAATTTGTGTGCCATAAACTCAAATTAAGAAAAATTAGCAAATTGTATTTGGGAGGCTGTTTACAAAGTTGAGTAAACTATGTGTGTGTGAGCTAAGAATTAAACAACTTAGAGTTTTTGGCGTATTTGTACAGTGAAAAGAGTTATTTCCCCTTATATGGTGTATGTTTGAGAAACGTTTAGCTGTCTTAGGAACCCTATTGAGTTTCCTCAGTTACATGTATATATATTTACATGTATATAATAACTGGTGTGTGGAACAGCTCTGAATCAGCAAATTTGGAGTTATGATGAGTTTTTCCCCTTCAAAGGGTTTTCTTTGATATCATGTCATTATCAGGATATCTGGAGAACATAGCCACATATCTTTACAAATTTTGAACTGAATATATATCTCAGGTGCTTTTGGAAAGCTGTCTAAGTACAGCCTCACCAGATTGCAATTATCTCTCTTCTGATAATTTTGATATAACTGTAATACTATAGGTAAGCTTTAAACCCAATTAATAGGTATGCACCAAATGAAGGTATGGTATTTTTTGTATAATAATTGTAGTACTACTCTAAATATTCAAATACATGACAGAAACAAATTAACCTATTTGCTTCAAACTTTCAATACAGCTTGTAATTCTTGCGTTGAAAGGATGTTATTAGATTTCACTGAATATCAGACACAATCTAGCCAACATATTTTGTGCTTTTCAAGCATGTGAGTTCTCAACTAAACATTCACAGATTAAATTATTATTTTAATTGTAGGTTCCTCCTGTTACAATAATGGATGGGATTGCTTTTAGCCTACAGCCTTTAAAACATTGTTTAAGCTATCGCAACAATAACTTTGCACCTGGAAGCCCTGCGGTCATTTTAATTTTCGATCAAAGTTTTCCAGAATAGTCAGGAAGAATATGCTGCTTAAGATGTACTATTGCATTATAAGGAAATTTTAATAAATGTTTTGTGTTTTTTTCAGGTAACCATGCCAGAGTCGATCACCCAATCAACTGTGACTGCTGCTCTAACTGAAGAGGTAAACTCTTCATTCTAATCCAATTTAGTTTATATCTGCAGTCTGATTGTCAGTTCAGTCGTGTCTGTCTGGAGCCGTACAACCTAGGATTAATTGTTGCAAATTTGGCTATGTCACGCCCAGTCTTTGTATATTATATTACTTGTTCTCAACATTGTACAGGATGTAAACAAACAAGGGAGACTATGACTTTATTCAGTGGTGGCAATTCCGATAATCAGAATGTGACACAGAGTTATTGGAACTTTAACACATTTGGCATCGAATAAGGTAGTGAAGCCAATGTTACCATGCAACTCCGTGGCAGATTTCTTCGGCATAACTTGAGGACATACAGGCCTTTGCTGTTATCTTTTCCAGCATAACCTTAAAATCGGTCCTCTTAAATTTTGTGAGGCAACCTAACATTTGCATTTTCTCCTAGTTTGCTGAATTTTTAATACATAAATGTGCCTTTGTGAAAAATAAAGAAAAATTTCTTTGAAATACCATCTTCATTGATAATCGGATGACAAATTTGTCAAAATCAGTGGCAAAGTGCAAATTGAGACGAAGACTGCAAACAGTTTGGGTAACCTATAAATCGGTCCTCCTAAATTAAGTTTGCATAACCATGGGGAGACCCCGTTCTGTCCGTTTCCCCCAACAGCACAGGCCTCCCATAGAAGCAGCAAAGGAACAAACTAGCTGATAAAGTGGGGTGTTCATTTATGTACACATAAATAGCTTTGTGACATTTAAGTAGCAGCAGTACCCCCCTTCCCCCAGAAAGTATCAAGATACATAATCCTGTAATGGGAAACTGGTTTTTAGACAGTATTTTAGTTGACAGCGTTATAGCCAACTTAGAACTGACATTTCTTTCCCTAGACATTAGTAATTGGCTGCAAGTTGATCGATATTACTTAAAAAAAAAAATACACAACCAAGAATTATTAGGTATTAATACCATGAAACCCTTTCGGCTATGATATAACTGCTAAAAGACCACAATCCAGCTCAAAATTATCTAAATCATTTGATACCACCACAATTTATCTGGCTGTCAAACGTAGCATGTTAATATGTGACTGTGGAAATGTAGGTCATGACATAGAATTCGAATGAGTTCTTTTCAGAAAAACATTTGTTCTATCTGCTTCTATTATAATATATCCCACCTGTTTTTAAAAGAAGTATTTTATTTAAACAATTCTGATATTATTTTGCTTAAATTTAAACAGGAAACACATTTTTTTTACCACAACTATAATCCGTTGTGGTAAAACACATAAGTTCATCCAACGATAAATAAGCCCTTTGCTGACATCTGTTGTAAGGTTTGAATTTGTCGATTCTAATACTTTTGCGGCCAACATCATTTGGAATTTGATTAGAATGGGAAAAACCTGGAATATTTGGTGGTTTGTTGTCGTTAATGCTATATTTGTAGGTTTTACGGTAGCAAACTGAGTTTTTACCAGTGGAGCATGCTTATTTCCTAATTTATACCCAGAACCAAGTAAAACATGAATATTTCGAGAACAATCTGCTTTTGTCAAATCAGGTTGATAATAGAAACATGGACTAAAATGTGAATTTTTTGCCAAAATGTATAGTCATTATCAACCATTTTCAAATGATAATAAAAATAAGGACTTTTGACTAAAAATATATCCAATGTAGAAAAAATACATTTTTAGGTGTTTGGGTTTATGAGAAATTGACTGATTAAATATCAACATGTGAAAATGATAATTACCTCCTAACAGAAAATGAACTATAAAAGCATTAAGATGTGTATTTAGTTTTATTTTTGTGTTGTAGTATTCATTCAGCACAGAAGAAGCTGTTTTAAGCTGGCTTGCTGATGTAGAACATGCTGAAGATGTTAGGAAACAGCAGGATTTGGAGAGAGCACAGGGTAAACTGGAAAACATATCGGATAGAAGCTCCGAGGATGAAGATGAAACAGAAGTTAAAGAAATTAATGATCTGAAAAATTGGAGTGATCAAGGTGTACCAAAGAAGAACAGTTCTTGGTCTAATCCTGTGTTGGCTAATTTCAGCAGTGACCTACTGAAACCCACCCCCTTTATGAGTAACACTTCCACCGTGGCTCCAAACACAGCTATTACGACTGGGAATGACTTTGATATACGATCCTTTGATAAAGTGGATGATCCCTTTGATAATCTAGAACTGCAAGTTATTGATGATTTAGGGGAATTGCAGACTATTCTACAAAGTTCACATCCAGCCAATGGACAAAATACAACACCAAAAACTGTTCCTGATGAGGAAGTAAACGTGAACAATAGTCATGGTCCAAAAGGGAGTTTGCGTAAAAACGCTGTAAGATTAAAACGAGATAAAATTGACAGTGCATCAGATGTTCATTCACCTGATGAATCATCGCTTATTAATGACACACCCGAATATATGAATGTTCAGTCATTGCATGTGGAATTAAATAGAAAGCATGATGATACTAGGAACTTTCCTACCGGTGGAAATTCTCAATTTAATGGCCAAGGACAAGTGGTAGCTCTTCCTCCACTTAAGGGAACAAAAGTGACAAGTCTTCTTGAAAATAATGGAAACTCTCATGATACGGTACGACCTAATTCAAATCCAGAGTTACAACTTTCGGGAAACAGTCATGTGTCATTGAAAGCTGATGAAGGACAGTACACTAATGTTGTTGTTGACACATCAAAAACTAACTGTGATCGAGTGGATATAGGTAGTATTTATAGTAGACATTCCATTTCTGCAGACTATATGAATGTTGAGATTTTAAATAAACCAGTGTTAGGAAATAGCTGTGATCCTGCTGATCGCTCGTCATTTCCTAAGAATGGATTACGAGGTGCTAGGAGTACCCCAAGTCTAGTGCACTGTGAGCCCGCAACATCTGGGACCACATTGAAGTCGCCTCCACCAAGACCATCTTCTGGACAGGTTTGTATTTAACATTAGAAAGAAAAAAATCATTTATTCATAAATTTTTATCATTTACTTCATGTAACGTCTAAGTGGTTGTGTTGTCACTCAAGTATAATAACCTTGTTGTATGTGTGTGTTTGTTTTTGTTTTACATGTAAGCTTGCATGGACTTTCAAAATGCTTTTTTATCATGCAGTGTCACTTCACTTGTTTAATGTAGTTTTAAAGCTGTTACGAATATTTCAAGTCTGGAATTTCTGTTTTTACTGGTACATTGTAGTCACTTTTAGAGGAGACAGATTTAACACAATCTTCAGACAGCTCTCAACTGAAAACAAACACAGCAGAATGCAATATGATATATGAGAATGTTGATATAGGCCAATCAGAGGAGACTTCATTGAAACAGGCAAGTGTGACAGACTTGTATTCAATTGACAAGTGACCACATGCAATAGAGATGTCACTAAACTGTTCATACAGCATTGATTGATTGATTGATTTGTGATTTACGCCATGCTTAAGGGTATTTCACTTATATGACAGTGGTGTATCCCAACAATAATTGACACTAGCAGAACCAAGAGGTGAAATGTTCCCATAATGTTGGAAAGTTAATTTTCCTCCAGTGCTAAGTGAAGACAGTAGTGCTACTCTTCAAACAAACCACCCTTAGCCAGAGGGCAGGCCTTCTGATTTAATGTGAGAGATCTGTGTTAAAGCATAGGACAGCACACCTCAAATCAGAAGGCCTGCAGAGGGCTCATACAGTATTTAAGTGCAAAGAAGTATTTCATTGTCTTGCAGTGAGATTGGTCATCTGATCCAAAGGCTTAGGCAGAGGGTTGTCCATCCGTCCTTTGGGCACACTGAAGTGAAAATTGCCTTGTTTGAACACCTTCTTTTAACAAACTTTAACATGTAGGAAATAGGGAGACTGTACAAATTGGAAATCCAGTTACATGTACATGTACTTAAGAAGTGAAGCAAAATGACCATTTTGTACACCTTACTTGATTTCTGGCAAAGCCTCTGATCTGAACTGATATAATATTTGACTTTTCTATGCTGATCTAGACTAGGTATTAACAAGTGCTGAAATGAATACCATATTTCACTATATGAAAATATTTACCACCCATATTCGAACAGTGTTCGTGTATACGCCTTTCAACAGTGTTTTGCTTTTGAATTAGATGTATGCATCCTGCCTTTAAATGTCAAAAACGAGTTCACAAGCTCCCTATTATAGATTAGATGAGCGAGATTTAGTTTCTTTTAGGATATATGAAACGATACATTAAATTGTAAAAACAAGTAAAACCACGTTTTACATCACCTGTGTTTTGGGTGATGTTACTGATGTATACAAATATAGCCTGTTAATATACCGCATGGTCCGCACCTTGGAAAATATTTGTTAAAATATGATGATTTTTCATTTAAGCACATTTTATACTTGGCATTCAGTTCTGCTACATTGTGCTTAGCGCTGTAAATAAATTTCCAGATAAATAGCTCATGTCACAAATGGGGTATTTAAACTGAAATAAAAATGGGGTATTGTCGTGAAACTTTTGCCCTGGATCAGGTCCTGAGTGGAGTGTAGTTTACCCGTGTAGCTTAATGAATACGTCTATCTTTATCTAGTCTTTGCACTTTTGAAAGATTCAACAAGATCAACTATAAAACATTTTTTTTTAGAAAATCGGTTACTAATTGCTACACTGGATGGCTACAACAGAGAATCAGCAAAAATGGTTCCCATCTGTTTCTAGGTTTAAATTGCTTGGAAATGACAACTCATTTTCCCCATAACTGAAATCCCAATGACTGTACTACCACCATCCACAGAGTCTTATTTTTTTATACAAACTATTTATGTAATAAATCATATGTGTGTTGTAATTTGATATTGTTCACACTTTGTTCTAATACCTATGTTAGTTTTAAGTCATTCATACTTTGTTGCTTTTTTTTCTCGCATGTATAATATCATTTTGAGTGTGTCAATGTTGTGTGTTATGTTTTGTAGTACTTTTGTGATATGGCTCCGGTCCATCCAGTACCTAAACCAAGGAATCTGCATGTGGAACCCGACCTGGTCAGAACACAACCCGTCAAGCGAGAATCTGTTCAACAAGAACGTGTTCAGCAAGAACCTATAAAAACAGAACCTCTAAGAGCTAAGCCTGTTGCACAAGAACCGGTTCAAGAACCAATCGTAATATCAGTGCCTCCAAGAGCGAAGTCTGTTGCACAAGAACCGGTTCAACAACCAATCGTAAAATCAAAGCCTCTAAGAGCGAAGTCTGTAGCACAGGAACCAGTTCAAGAACCAAGCGTAAAAACAGAACCTGTAAGAGCTAAGCCTGTTACACAAGAACCGGTTCAACAACCAAGCGTAAAATCAGTGCCTCTAAGAGCGAAGTTTGCACAAGAACCGGTTCAACAACCAATCGTAAAGTCAGTGCCTCCAAGAGTGAAGTCTGTTGCACAAGAACCGGTTCAACAACCAAGCGTAAAATCAGTGCCTCTAAAAGCGAAGTTTGCACAAGAACAGGTTCAACAACCAATCGTAATATCAGTGCCTCCAAGAGTGAAGTCTGTTGCACAAGAACCGGTTCAACAACCAATCGTAAAATCAAAGCCTCTAAGAGCGAAGTCTGTTGCACAGGAACCGGTTCAAGAACCAAGCGTAAAAACAGAACCTGTAAGAGCTAAGCCTGTTACACAAGAACTGGTTCAACAACCAAGGCCAGACAGGGTTCAATCAGACTGTGTTAAACCAGAGCCTGTTCAACATCGCCAACAGAAGGAAGTAAAAATTGAGGGTCGAGTTGTGGGCAAGAGCACGTTTTATGAAAATGTTCAAATAGATAGAACCCATAGTGAAGTGGCAAGTTTAGACTTTATTTGAACTCCGATTTTCACTATGTCAATTTTCTATTTTTAAGTTCAATTTGAAATAATCTTTGCATGTTGCTCATTCTCATCTGTCTTGTTTTGGCGAATTAACTGGCATACATTACAGTTACATCCTATTTTGTAGTTAAAATAGTAGCACAAATTACATGTGTCGAGTAAGAATTTAGCTTTGGCAAAATATGTACTCCAGCCTTTCTGGATGAGTTAAATAATCAGTTAATTATGAGATAACTATCTTCCACAGACCTGGAACAAATATTCACCCCTACCACCACCACCAAAGACACAGACCAAACAAACTGCCCCAGCTTTACCACCTCGTGCCAGTAAAGAGACCCGTGGTGCCCGTAGCTCAAGTCTGTCCAGTAACCCTGATGCATTTAGTAGAGCAGCTGACAGCGAAGACCCATACAGCAGCCTGTCCATAGAAGCCCAGGCCTTTGTGAACAGTTTAACAGGGATGGGGTTCCCCAGAGCTAGAGCTGCCCGAGCTGTTCTTAAACTTGGACAAGATCATAAATTGGTGAGCAAATGCAACATTCGTGTTACAACACAACAGGCACACGTATCACAATTAATAGAACAAAAGACATGTTTATGTGCTACATCTTGCTGTACACATATGTACTCACACTCTTATCCAGCGTAAATTACGCTTTTGCGAAACCTGACGCTCATCATAAACAGTGGTTGTCAGCTATGTGCATGTCTTGTGTGCTTGGCCTCTTCACAGCTTATATATGCTACTAAAACATTTGTCACATCTAGTATATGTGGACTTACAAGCTTCTTTCACTTTTTGACAGGAGAATTATATATAGGGCATACAAGAATCACTGCTATTTTCATCCTACATCCCATGCTTCTGTCTGACAGATCTATCAATTATGTGAGCTATATCACAATTGATACAGCATATTAGTTGGCAACATTTTTCCTTGTCTTCTAGATTTTATTTGGTACACTAATGTTTTCTTTCTCGTGTGCAGGTTGTTGAACACTTGTGCCTGATTAACAGTATGGTTGAGAAGGGATATGCTGCTCCTCTCTCTGAAATGGCCTTGCATCTCTTCACTAATGACTTCAATAAGGTGAGCATTCACTGTCACATACATACAATTTTAGAGATCAGTTAAACGCTCCAAATAAACTCCTGAATAATTTGATAAAATACCTTATTTGTCAGGAAGGTTTAAAAAGTTACTTGAGATACATTTAGTCATAAATAAATTGACAAATTGGAAAGAAATATTAAATATAATACGCAGGCTTGACTTCACGCTTGACACTAAAAAAAAAAAAAAATTAGTTACGCTGGACAAATGATAAACTAATGTACAATTGAAATATATACGCTATACTTTGAAATTTCCTCAAGCAAAAAACCAATTATTTGTAATAGCTAGATCAAAGGGATGCCACTTTAGTACTCCCATGTCAGTGCTGTAGGCATACAGAGAGACCAGTAGTCTCCCCTTGCGTAAAAACTTGGTTACTAATTAGTTTGAAGTTTCGATTGCCAGAAGTGTTGATCATGTTGGCCAAAGGAGCTGTGTCAAATCACTGGGTTCACAACTTGATATGTAATTTTGTATACCTATAAATGTATAAAAGAATATTAATATATATTTTTGTAATATATTAAGATGTCCTTTTATTGATTCCAGGCTATGAAGTATTTGGATTTGTTTTTACAATTTCAAGAGCTGGGTTTTCAGAATGAGAAGATTCGAGAGGCCTTGGTTAGCAATGATATTGACAGAGATAAGGCTCTTGATTTCCTAACTGCTTAATTCTTTTCTTCTTGTCAATTTCATCATATCTGTGATTTTTTTTGGTTCATTCTTAATTTGCAAATTTGTAAACGAGATTTTTTATTTACCTGCATTGTTATTCTATGTAGTCTCGGACGGTGTATTATCTTTTTTATATTGGCTACTTACTCTTTTATATTTATGTGCTACTGATTAAATTAATAACCATGACCACAATTATTAAATGATTACATATTTAAAAAGCGTTATTCGAGAATGTTTGTTTTGCTAGCACTGTTTATATAAATTTAGCATCTGTGCTGTTTGTATCAGTGGGTCAGTCAGCCTGATCATCATCAGTTGCAAAGTTAATAATGGCTCAATTATCATGAAATTGTGGCTATAATACATATTGATGATATTCATAAAATGAGATTAAGGCCCTATAAATTCATTGTTTAGGTTCACCTAACTAAATAAGCTTTAGCTAATGGTTCATTCTGAAAAGACTGTTAATTTGACAATCAAGGTTATCTTTACTTCAATTTTGAGCTGTTTCCAAGAAATACTGTTTTTTATGGTTGTAAGTTTGATAATCCAATGTGTAAGGAGATCTGAGAAACTTGGCAACAAAAACCTTCATTTAGATATTGGTTGTGACAGAGAGCCGCAGTGCTACTTCTCAAACTTTGCCCTCATTTATCTCGCATGTAAATACATTTAATAACAGTGTTGTCAATCAAAATCATGTTTAACATGTGCTTTACATTGACTCTTTAGTTTGTAAATTATGTCTTAAACGTTTAATATGAAAATGATGCTTAGGTAGTTTTTATTTGCTTTTTTTTTCTTAAAATTTAAATAACCATCAGAATGGGCAGGTTGCAATGTATATTTACATCTGTAAGATTTATTCACAAGGGTTCCACAAATTATGTCAGATCATAACTAATTATTAAGTTCCAGGAAATGAAACAAATTTATTTCAAGTGATGAACTGATTTTGAAAAAATTACCCCATTCACCGCCATCTATAAGATATTCCAGTACAGGTTAGAGAAAGAAAATTGTCATATATATAACTGTTATGCACATGTGGCTTATTTTGTAATAATTATTTGCCTTTATACCACAAGTATTCCAGGAATGGTTGCAAATTGTATGATAGGAGCTGTTCTCATTGAGCATATATAAAGTGATCATATGATGTTAATTGTGTTGTCTGTATATTTCGGTTTATTTAAACAATCATCACTACAGTAGCGAATTATTATTTTCACTTATCACTTCTCTTATGTTCCGTAAATGTGGCATAAAACACTAATCAATCTTATGTCATTTAAGACCGGAATTATTCAGAACCCCGGATGCACAAAAAATCAGTGGATACTCCAAAACCCACTTTTTGTTTTACTGTCCACCTTGTGTTAAAATGTTGCGATTGTAGAGGCATGCTAAAATTGTCAGCCAATGTTTCCAGTCCGTTGAGAAGTGGTACATGTAGATGTTACATGCAAAGAGAAAAAAAGCCGCTCTGATTAAAACCAGACAAAACTTAGCTCCCTGGTAGTGGTATTTTGTTGTCGCAATGTTGATCTTAGACAATCCTATAAAGTTAGCCATTTTTCAATGATATCAGGCCCACGTCCATGGTTTAGTGGTTAACTTGTCGGCCTACAGATCTTACTTCGATTTACCACTCACTGGTTCGAGTCTGTGTGTGGATCTCCGGTATACAAGTGAGTCACATCACCACATGATATGGCTCCAGCAATCGCAGAGGTGGTTATAACATGGTTTTTTCCCTGTTACCCACCGTATTTACCTCAAGAAACAGTGTGAAATGGACAATCCATCGTCATAAAAGTCAAATACCCTTGAGTATACGTTTAACCCCAATCAAAAAATCAATGATATTAAGTTCAGCTGGGATAATGAAAGGTCAAGGTGTTAATTTCTAATGGACAGATAATATGGGGTTATGGTAACACATGTTTTTACCTAGGCGTACTCTCTCGAGGACAGGCTCAGGAAATGTCCCAGTTGAGCAGCACCAAGGATGCAGCTCTGTTATTGGTTAACCAATCAACCGGGTTATCCACAGGATTTTGTCACATCTTCATCTAGTAATAATAAAATATCAGTGAGCTAATTTAGATTTGGTTTAATGGGATTGCTCATGTTCAAACTAAGTGTGTCATGTTTGCCCCTATTTAACAATCAATCTCTCTTAGATGTAAATTACTCCATTAACTACTGCAAACAAATTAACGATACTCAGATATGCATTTTGTTTAATATACATCAATTGTATCTGGATGAATCTATATGCACTCGACTTTATACACAGTAGGATCTCCTTTAGCTGGACAAATAGTTATTATTAAAATGTAGCTTTATTAGCAAAAAGTCAAATTTTTGTTAATTGAGTAGTAAAATGACAGGATATATCAAAGTGTAAAATTAACAATGAAACCATGTAAAATATGTGGTCTGTCAGCAAAACATTCGACATTTTTCTTTCAGATGTAATCTTTGGTGCTAACCATCAAGGTCACATACAAGAAGTCCTCGAGTTTTTAAGCATTAAAGAAATATTAATTGTCTAGCATAGCAGAATGGTTTATATTTATGGTTATATTCGTTTAGCAATTACTATTGTACATCTGTCGTAAAGCTGATGATTCCTACCCAACTTTTATCCCGTAGTTTCCCTGTCTGACATCCTCTAATTAACTTTCACTCAGATTGATCTACTCGTGGATAAATGGATTGATAAAAAAGAATAGTCAACTGTATCATGTATTTTTAGTGAATAGAATTCATTTTCACTTTTTGAGACCTTCTAAATGTTTTCAGTCAAAGAGACTTTCCTTGTTCTTGAGTTAGGAATATTGTGATAATTCCAGTACATGTTTGTATATGTTTGTAATCCGGTGAGATTATTGCTGGACTCCCCAATGTTACATGTTATCAAAACACTCCTTCTCGGTGGATTATTCCTGTTTGTTTTATGTATAAATTGTTCTGTTAGTCTCTGTATATTCACTGAGAATTTGTAAATATGTACATTTATAAAATAAAAACAAAGCTTGGGCGTCTTTTATCCGCTGTGTTTATAGTTTTTGCTTTACTGTTTCTGAAAGTGGTGAAACGGAGCTATGTTAGAAATTAAATAATTTATGCTTCAACAAAAACACATTTTTTGGTGTCACCAGTCACACATCATCCTTTAAGTTCAAACTATATGTTTAAAGCATTGGCGCGGGGTTAGGAGGGAACTTCCTGTTGCCCTGGTGCTCTCTGTCCTGCCTTGTCTTTGTTTGTTGTGTAGGGCGGTTTCCTTCACCCATTGGGCTGGCACGCTGTCATGGGAGGGAAATCAACTTAATTACGATGTTAAACCCCAATAAACAAACAAACAAATCCTTCACCCATTGGGCTGGCACGCTGTCATGTGAGGGAAATAAACCTAATTACGATATTAAACCCCAATAAACAAACAAACAAATCCTTCACCCATTGGGCTAGCACGCTGTCACATGAGGGAAATCAACTTAATTAAGATGTTAAACCGCCATAAACAAACAAACAAAGCATTGCCAAGCTGTCCGTACTCAGCACATGTTATGTTTGTGATTGTGTGGCTGGTAGAACACGCACTGTCCTCAAATAAGTGAAATACTAAGCACAATGTTTAGCACTGGGCCAATAAGTCAGTCAGTGGCAGACTGCCAGGGACTATATTTGAATACATACAAGACAATACTCCATTAAAAAGTAACTTTGTTGGTAGGAATACAGGAGTTAACCGATTCTGCCATACACAAATTGTTGTTCATGGGATACATGTTTATAAAGGGCCCTGAGCAGTCTTGTTTAGGTATTTCACATCTATGAATCCTTTCAGCACGTGCCAGGATGGTTTGGGCTTGCATCTTTTAAAACTAAATATTACTTGAGGTGGCAGGGTCCTCTAACAATTAGTTATTTTACATTTCAACAAAATCAATGGTCTGGAGTCTCATTTTCAATGATAAGTTCAAAATAATAATCTGCCAGAGTATTTATATGTTATCAATGTGATTAACATATCTGAGCTACCACAGTTTATTGTTTTTGGTCGACCGAGCCACTTTATTCAATAGATGTTCGAGTAATCACAAACTAAGGGCTTCCTTCCATTGCTTATGGCGGGTGGCTGGAGGGATCTTCATGTTGCCCTGGCGCTCTCAGAGCTAAAGGGGAACAGGAAGCTGAACTGGTTGTGGGGTCTGTATTGCGTCCTGTTATTGTCCTGTCTTGTCTTGTCTTTGTTTGTTGCCAGTGGTGTCTAGGGTGGTTTCCTTCACCCATTGGGCAGGCACGTCGTCATATAAGTTAAACCCCAATCAAACAAACAAACAATCCATTGCTTATGGTTTAAAAATTCCTTGTAGGGTCTACATGGTGTTAAAGGTTTATGTTCATTGTAAATGGAGTAAAAGGGTTCTGTCGATTGTACATGGTGTTCAAGGTTTATGTTCATTGTAAATTGGAGTAAAAGGGTTCTGTCGATTGTACATGGTGTTCAAGGTTTATGTTCATTGTAAATGGAGTAAAAGGGTTCTGTCGATTGTACAT